>JAABKK020005709.1:0-61104 GCA_011634745.2 Catotricha subobsoleta
GGGATGTGGGATTGGTAGAAGTTGTCAGTTTGACAGCGAACCTGTGTGCTATCTCTTACTTACTATGGGGATGCGTATGGGCCCGCTTGATGGCCTGCATGCAGGATTTTCATCCACCCCTTTAAATCCAATCCATCCATACATAGAACATATCGTTTCTAAGTTCGCTTTATCCTCAAGCACGAGGAAAGTTATTTTTAATCGTACAGTAGACGCCCTTTAATTGAAATGGCTGAACTTTAATTTGACCGAAAACGCTAAAAAGAACCGAAAAAAAAGACTGTGTCCCTATCACATTCTAGCGTATTATATAAAATGTATTAAGTATTAACATCGAAAATCACATTATTAATGGTAAAATTTTTGATTGTATCAATATTTCTCAGCGTGAAAAAAGTGATCTTAAAATTTATTATTAATTCTATTTTATTCTATTCCAGATCAATAAACGGTCAATTTTTTTCTTCGCAATGTAATCACTTTCTCATGAAATTATGGGAAAAAAAGAATTTAATTATGTGCATAAGTATACGAATTGTGATATTACTTGACAGCTGGAAGTTTTACTATACAAAAATTGGACATAATAATTTCCATGTCTATGTCAGTCTTTTAAATTTATTATTATTTATTTATACGGTAGGTAACATTAATATAAACTTTATTAAAAAAAAATAAAAAAATTACAAAAGAAAACTTTCTTTCAATTGAAAGCCCGCGTTCACCTTTATTTACTTCATACAAAATATACGCTATTTATACTTTAAAAAAAAAAAAGAAAGAAAAGAAAAGATATTAAATTATAATTTTTTAATGAAAATTACTTGTGTTAGACTTTCGATAAAAATTGACCTGATGCTGGCTCTTATTAATGAAAATGAAAAATCAAGTTTTTAAGTCATAAATATAGCAAATAATCAATCAAGCTTACAATGAACAAAATAAATTGGACATCTGGTCTTATTTATTAGTCTTAAATACTATCTTACATCAGATTAAATATCTGATTTTAAAAATTAAGATTGTACCTAATCTAATTTTTATAACACTACAAATGCCTTCTGCATGCATTAGAATATATTTGAATTTCATAATCACAACCAAAAATGCCTTCAATACAATTATAACATTTTAAACTATATTCTAGAATAAAAAAAATAAATTACATCAAAAGCAATGAATTCAAATGAAAAAGATATTAAATGTGATACATCAAAAATAACATGAAATTATGCGCATGTTAACATTGTCACTGAATAGATAAAAAATACTTTAACGAGGTGTAATCGAAAATTAGTCTATAAAAATATTTTCTAAACACATAACCAAGCAATCCTTTTCATAACATAACTGTGAATAATTATTTTTGCATTATTAAAAAAGTTTGAAAATTTTTGAAAGTAATCAACATAATAGAATCATTATGTAAATATCTTATACAAAACTTTACTTTACTTTATAAATATACTTTGTTTTTAAAAGCTAGCTTTTTTTTTTAGATGTGTGTGTATATACAAATTGTGTTTATGCAAATATTTGGTGAACTTGTAATGACGACGTCTACATTAAACGAACAAATGGCAAGTAAGTAAACTTTCTTATTTTTTATTTTTTTTATTTTCATATAGTTAAGCATATTATACATAGAATTAAATTTTGTAAATGAAATTTACAAGAACACAGCCGCAATTGTGAGTTTTTTCTTTAATTTTTTTTTTTTTTGTTAATAATTATGCAATGGAATGATTATCTTAATATTTTCCATTTTTCGATTTTAAATTAAATATGTATTTTGTCATCAATTTGACAATCAAAGTCAAATATTGAATTCTGAGAACTAAATTCTGTTCTGATTTCAAATTTTCCATTTTTACAAAAATTATATAATTATACCCATATTCCGTCACCTGTTTCTAGGCTAGACATTTTTTAAGCGAAACTAAAATGTCATTTACATATTCATAAGGGAAATGATTTAAGGAGGTTCTATAAAATATAATGATTCCTTCACAAATAGTTATATGTATAATATAATGTAGCAATTAAATAAAAAAAAAAATGAAAAAATTAGTAAAATTATAGGAAGATAAGCAGGTACATATAAGATAAAACTGATTTCAAAGATTAAATTTATTTAATTACCTGGTCCAATTAACAACATCATTATAGTAAATGGAATCATGACACAGACGGCAATAATAAGGAGGCATCCACGACGGCGAAGAGGCGACGCGGTCAGCCCCATTTTGCCAGTTCGTAGCCTTACTCTTCTGAAAATATAAATGAAAAAAAATTAATTAAATTGAAAATTACACCAAAATTAATTTATCCAACTTGATGGAGAAAAAACCAAATTAAATTTGTTAAATCTTTAAGTAAATTAAAATAAATTTAAAAAAAAAAAATTATATTTTAACAATTATTTGTATGGAATTTATATCGTTTAAAACATTTTAATTTTTTTTTTTTTAAATTTATGATTTATTCCATTGTTTTAACTAACTTCAACTGACGATAAGTGGTTTTATATAAAATATATTTAATTAAAATTGTAAAAAATCATTATAAAATATATTGTTATGTATATGTCAAACATATACTTTTTATTACTCGCTGAGCGTAAAATGAATGCTTATGGCCCATTAGGCCGTAATTTTCGGTTCTTTTTTTCTTCTCCTCTTTGCATAATGATAGATATACGAATATAATTATGGGAAAAATCAGTTTCCACGGTCTATACAAATTTACACGCAATTACTAAAACATGTTATATTTTGTAAACATTACCTAATTCAAATTTACTTCAAATGCCTAACTAGAATTACATGTGTAAATTAGTCTCTTGGGATGACAGCTTATTCAATTATTCAGCTAAGCGCCTATAGGCGTAATATGTGTTATTCTTTAAAAAAAATATATATATAATAATAAGGTAAAGAATAAAAGTATAAGACCAATCGCAAAAAAGGAATTGTTTATATTAAATTCAAGAAAATTCAAAAAATTATCTACGATTACGATTTTATTTCAAAAATAGGTACTTATTTATATGAAAAAAAACCAAAAAAAATAAAATAAACGTTGCATAGTGTAATTTCATACACATATTCAATAGTTTTTAAGAACAAAATTGAAGAACACAGTTACAATAAAATACTAATACCTGACCTTATACACTTTATTCATTACCATATATGTACTATCTTATTCTATTTAAAAATATTTAAATATGAAATATACAAAATAAGAAAACAAATACCTATTTATTTATTTTTTTGTGCTTTTCTTCAATTCACAATTAAAGTATTGTATATTAAAGAACACAAATACCCAACAGATTGTAATAAAAGTACAACGAATTTAATATTGTTCAATTTACACGAAGTTCATTTATTATTATATTTTAATATGAATAATATATTCGTAGCACATCATTTCCAAACGTAGCAGAAAAAAAAAAACAACAACCGCAAACTGATTTAGTATTCCATTATGAGAGGATTCAGGTGTACAAGAACGCATATTAATGAAATTTCATTTTAATAAATTATTACAGTCACACTTAGAACCATCATTTTAACACAATGAATATAGTGTAGGTAACATTTATTAAAAGTATGAATACAAGATTTCTATAAAAATAAAAACATATCAAAAATGTATTTACAAATTATGTGTAACCGTCACACAGTTAACCAAAGGGTTAATATACGGAATAAAAAAGTAAATTGCATATAAAATCAAATTTCAACTAGGTAAATTCAATTAATATTTAAGTATAATAGTGATGTTGGGTCTGGTCCATTGCGCTGGAACGTTGTATATACAAACACAAAAATGAACATGAAAATAAAATAAAAAATAAAAAAGAAGTCTCACTGTACTATCATCAAAAATATTGACATAAATTTGTTGCTATGTAACTATGAGATAAACCAAACACACAAATATCTATCGTATCTTTTTATATAAATAAATTTACACAAAAATGCTACTTTCTATAAACAGCAGATGTCAGTCTCTCTAAGGCAAATTATTTACTGCATAAGTAGTAAAAAAATATATATATATATAACAATTATTATTATTTCATTCCTTAAAATTTGCAAACATTTCATCGATATGTTGTATTTAAGTTGAAAACTTAATTAAATAATTTGATGACAAATTAGTTTTATAGCCGTACCACACTATATAATTTATTGTGAGAATTTAACTTAAGGATTGGATTATCCTCTAAACAGTTGATCGTACAGAAAAAGTATATAAAAGCGATCTCTTTATCTCTTTATAACACAACCTTAACCCAAACATCTTATGTTGGTACGATCAGCCGTTAAGAAGTTATATGCCATTTCTAAAAATAAATTCTTATTATAAAATGTGTAGTGTGATATGGCTATTATGACAGGAAGTGCCTACCTGCCAATCTGGTATAAAATTTATCATTTCCCTTCATTTTAATCATTTTATAAAAATATTTATAGAAATCACATATGTTTTTCGCAATTTGAAAATAATTTCATGTGTAGTATATTTCGATTTAATTGTTTAAAAAAGTGAAGCAGTATACCAAATTATTGGCTATAATGTATGTAGCAAGCTACGTAGGTAATAATGCAATAATGAATAAATAAAAATAAGCCTTTCAATTTATTGTTGTGTACTTGGGTATATGAATGAAATATGTATTTTATAATCATGAAAGAATTAAATGGTAATTATGATTTGGATCTACATTCTACTTAGAAACGTCTCAGTAAAATATTATGATGGGATTAAAATTTAATTTTAAAGTATTTTAGTTTTAGTTTGGATACAAATCAGAGTTTTTACCTTAAAGCTTCAGTTTAATATTTTGATGGTTTCCTCTTTAAACAACTTTAAATCCTGCCAAATACTAAATAAAAATAATTATTATGTTCTTTTTTTTAAAAATGTGTTAATACGACAAAATCGAACTGCATCTGAATTTCAATTTAAATCTAATTTTAACATAAAATCTGTTCTTCATAATTCTTTATTCTTTTTTTTTTGTTATCTAATATTTATAATCATTATAATACAAGTTTTATCAAGAATCAGAATAATCCATATTCAAATAAACACATTGCCACTTTTCTAATATTATCTCGATCTCAATCTGCGTCACGTTGCCAGTGACATAAGGTGCTATAAACGAATATAAGCATAATAAATTATGAAGAAAAATCCATTAGTATACCTTTATTTTACATAAACGGATCGTTGCACAATTTGCGATACTAAATAATACTATAATAGGCTTTATGTGAATTGTTAGTGCACATCGAATTTTTGCTTTAATTTTGTCGTGAATATCAGACAATTAACTCTACTTATTACCTACATATATTACTTACGAATGTCTAAATGCTATAATTAAAATTACATTATGTTTATTTATTTATTTTGTTTATTTTTTTTTTTGAAGAAAATATAGTTGGAAAAAATTTACAATAATAACATAATAATAAAATAGTGGCATTAATTCTTATTACCTCTCATGTGAGATAAGGTAATTCGATGTAATAAATAACATCTGTTAAACAAATTTATATATTTACTTGCGGATTGTCAACTAAGAAAAAAAAGAACGATTTCTACATCGAAATAAAACAAATGAGTAAGATTTATCTGATAATAAATACCTTCGAGTACTGTTAAAGAAAAAAATAGTTGAATATTTTTCTCATTTGATGTAAATTAGTTTTTGATTGTCTGGTTGATTTTCAAATTCAAATACCATACATACATACAAACAAACATAGTAATATTTTATCGATTTATCATTTATGGAAATAAATTTTATACTAAGTGTACCGGATGTTGCTACAATAAACTTTAATATATATACATAATATAATAATATATATTTTATTTTGTTAGAATTGAAACGATAAATTATGCCCACAAGGCAATATAGGATAGGTTTCAGTACATAACATATATTCAGGGATGCTTTTTAAAACGTTGGATGCTTTAACGATATTTTAATAAATAAATTGCGTTACAAAATTTATAAATCAGTTATACATATTATTATTATTAATGAAACACAAAAAAAAACTACAATTTGTTAAAAAATCTAGTAGTAGACCGCACGGTTGTGCGTAAGTTAAGAGAAAATGTACGGCAAACATTAAATTAGTTTGAATGTACGAATGCAACCCTAGAGCGCCGTTCATTCAATTAAAAAAAGTAAAAATTACAAAAACAACGACTAGTGGTTATTATATAGAGTTACTGCGTTTTCATAACTATAGTTAGTATGATCAATCGCCGACATGCCTATATTAAGAAAGAGCAACACCGAAAATTGTGAATTAATTAGTGGCACGACGTTGATTGATTAAAAAAAAAAGCAGCAAACTATATAGTTATGAAAATAATAGCATATATGTACATGTACGTATACATACTGGTACAGTGTACACTAAGAGCCAAATGAAGAAAATAATGAAAATAATTAGTATTAAATTTGGATAATTTGTTTTTTCCATTTTTACTGTGTTTAAAATATGACTGAAATTACGACTATAATAAAACTTATTTATCGATACAAAAACGTTTATTTACCTTACTAAACGTTACACTAAACCTAAATAAACTTCACAAATCCGTATTAAACTAAATGCTTGAATTTTTTAAAGCATCCCCAATACAACTTATGTGGTGTGGTGTATGTGTTTCTGTACAAATACGCAGAAAAAAAAATATAACAGATTCCTTTTTTCCCCCAATCGATTTTTTTGTATATATATTAAATATTATTCATATTTTATGGTTTTGGGTTGTATTGCAATTTTGACAGATTATCGTGTTTTCCTTATTTCATTTAAATGTTAGTAGAATGGGGTTGATATTTGACAAGATATTTATTATGATTTATGAACAATATTTCTGTAATATATTTATAAATGATGCTGTTTACGAATTAATGGTTTTATGATATTGCTGTAAATAAATTGATCAATGTTTTAATAATAACCATATGAAAAATTGTTTCTGATAACCTCAAGATAAATAAATAAATAGATAAAAAAAATTATAAGAATAATACCATAAGAGTATGCGTATATGGAATAAATTATACAGTTATCAATAATATGTGGAATGGTAATGAAATTTATATTATATTTCGTTGCAATATATATATATTTAATCGGAACTTTAATTTTAAGTTTTTAAAAAAAAGCAGAAAAAATTTTAAATTTCAAATAAAATCTCCTAAAACACGACACTAATTGAAGAGAAGTTCGCCGTACAATTTGTTTTTTGTTCCTAATCATCGTGTTTAGCGGAATTTCTTAGATATATACAAACAAGCTGTCAATTAATTGGTACACTAATTTATTTTTGCTATATAAAACCCGCATCTCACGAAGCAAAAACCACCACAGATCGACTCCAAAACCTATATGTTTTATGCGGCAACTATGCGTTATGTTATTCACCCATATCCTACAACTAAATCCTGAGAAAAATAAGGTATTCATATTAAAAGAAAAAAAATAACGAATCCAATATTTTATACAAAAATCAAGTAAAAAAAAAAAAAATAATTTGGAAAGAGACAATTTCGGTTCTTTTGAAAATTTCACAAAAATTAATAGAAAAACAAAATATTATTAACAGGCTTAGTTGATTTTGCAATTATCTAAATCTCTCAAAACCACTTGCAAAATATTTGTATCACTTCATGTTTTTTGTGAAGGTAAAACCGAAAAATCGTATTTAGGTAATAAATTAGTAGATTTAATTGGTTTTTAATTAAACAAGTTTTAAAATTCAGTGAACTGAAAGTAACGATTTCTTTTCGAGAAACCATTGAAGATATATCTAAATACATTAAATACTTTTAATAGAAAATGTAAATGAATTATGGCGTAATCCACTGAAAGTGTTTCTGATATTTTCAACATCGCTAATTGTTACTAATTTTCTATTACATGTATTATGGCGCATCACGTTTTTTTCATTTATAAAAAAAAAATAAAAAATGTACAATTCAATTATATTTAGTTACCTAATTAGATTTTTTTTAACACATTTTGTTTTTTTTTTAATTATTATGTTGAAGGTACAAAATGTGGTCCAAGTGTCATTTTTTAATTAGAATTGAAATGTTCTGTCATAAAGCGTGCCGAATATTTTTACTGATATATTTAATGTGTAGAATATAACTTTGCCAGAATGAAGAGATCGTACTTTAATGTTCCAATATTTTAATAATATGTTTTTTATTAATACATATGTTCAAATAAAAATAAGAAAAAATAAAATAAAGAAAATAAATAATAAATCAAACGATTAATCAAATACATTAATATAAAGAATTTGGATCCTTATAAAGTTATTTAAAGTTATAGCAAAGATTTTAAATAAAACAACTTATTCATACGGATATGGATATTTAATATTGCACATGAATAATAAACTGCTTGTGGCGTCTTACACAAGTTTGATGTTATATATACACACACATATATATAGTCATCATGTTATATGTATTTTAAATCATTTGTATTAGAAATAAGTAATAAAATAATTACTAAACATGGAAATATACTTTCACATAGACATTGGGTAATCTTTCTCAATGATTATTTTCTTTATAGTGATATGTAGTAGTTTTAAAAGTCCATAAACATATTAAAATTTTAAAATACATATTTCATTGATTTTCTCGGAAAACTGGTATACTACATTTATGTTAAAAAAAAAAAAAACTTTTTAACCATTTTGTTCGTTATTTTAATTGTTAGACAGAATGAATTTATAAACAGACTTGTAAATTAAACAAATTTTGAAATTAAATATTAAGTATTCGTCAAATGATATTTATCTATTATATTTTTATTTGTATTTACACAAAGAACTTAGACATACTTTACTTGTTATATTATACACAAATATGATCATACTTAAAGTATAAACGTATTATTGTTACTGATTATTTAAACATTAATTTAAACCGTTATTCACTCTTAAATTGCTTTAATCGTCATTTTTAAAACTCACACAATTCGTTCAAATATTAAAAAAAAAAACATCGTTTATACCTACCCTATATATGTAATATACTTTTAGCCACTCCCACCGTTTTACTATATTTGATTTAAGCACATGTTTGTGATGCAGATATTTACTTTCAATAATAAATAAAGTAAGTGTTGCAATAATGCAAATTATGATTATCACCACAAGCAATAATATTGTGTTCGACCATCACTAGATAAAATTTACTAAAATAATACAAATTTGGTAGAAAATATATAAATAATTCTACGAATATTTCTCATTGCTTAGGTATGATTTAATATTTTTGAAAAATATTGATAAATTATACAGATTAATATAATCTGCACCTTTATTAAAAAAAAAAAATTTTTTTTAATAAAATCACATTTTAATAAATTTTTATTTACACATTTTATCACTTTAAGATTTTCTGGAAAATCAGAGTGCCTATCCGTCTCATTTAAAAAAGAAACCATGCTAAAATAATCTTCTATAATGAACCTGAACCTCGAAACTCTTTATCTATATAAAATTAACTAGGTGTATACATGAAATTTTAATTATAAAATAAATGGTTGTTTGTGAACGAAAAATGCGTCAGATTGAAATTTTTTAAAGTAAATATTTTTATCAAAAAAATGATGTAAGAAAAAAGCGCCAGATAAACATAATCTTCTTTTCATTATATACCAGTATTGTTTGTGTTGGGTGCGTGGCTCGTGATTATTAAGATCAAATTTAATATTCTCTTTTTTATATACAGTAAACTTCCACACTGTATTTTGTAAACTTAAGTAAATCTAATTAACTATAAAGTTGTTTGACTACTAAGTGTTTCTTTTGATTGTGTAATCTTGTCTTTTAATCTACTTTAACATCCGCAACCTGCAAGCAAGCACCAACCAAATAATTACATGAAATGAAAAGGAATGTTATAGTAAAAGGTACAAACATATAATGGAAATTTGGAAATGAAAAGTAATCAACGAGTACGCAAATAAGCTGATTTTAAGCAATATGCATTTAAAATTATAATATAAATTAATATATTTTACTTCATTTTTGAGAAATTCGGCAGAACTTGGCAAATTTTTAATGCACTATATGTGAAACATAAAAGTGCATAATAGATTTGATTTTTTTTACTTTTTTCTTTTTGTCGGTCCCCCCCCCCTAATCTTGGGAACTAGTGCAAAAATGAAGTTGTGTACCAATCCATTGGCAGTTTGTTTTTTTTTCCTTTATGTTCTTAAGAGCAATGAAATGAGTTTGTAGTATTTAAATTCACACTAATTAAAAAAAAAAAACGAATATTCTCCAGTGTCATTTGCCCAAATGATAATTTTTCAAAAAGGAAAACATTAAATGTTTGGTAATATCAATTAACAGGATATTTTGTATGAAATTTCATCTAGAACCAGCTGAACCCAGTTGTTAAAGTATCTTCAGCTTTGAGTATACACTTTCTTATTTAAAAAGTTTGACGTTTATCGTAACTTTTGTTATATAATGACTTATTAATTGAGGAACTTTATCTGTGTGATTCTCATTATTATATTATATAATCAAAGTATAAAAAAAAGTTGTGCGACATAGAATTAAAAACAAAAAAAAAACAATAAGAACATACCCGCACATTTCTGTATCAGAAAATTATTAATAATTTAACAAAATATTACAAATTATTTATAATGAACAGGAATATGCAAAACATTTATGTTTATGATAAAAAATTTACTGAAATTTCTGTATTCAATATTTTCTAATTAGTTCTTAAAAAAAAAAATATCAAAACTGTAAATTTTCAAACATGCGTCATACCATATATTGAAGAAGTTTAGTATTTAACAGCGATAAAAGCTAATATGATTATAAATAGAAGATCCATTTATTTCAAATAATTTTTACATTCAAGTAAAATCAGCATGCCAACTTATACATTGTTGTATCCATTGTTGTCTTTTCGCCAATAAATAAAAGTAAAAATCAATACCCGGCGTCAGTGTGACGATTGGAAGTATAAACCACTTTTAGCGGCTAGCAATATATAACCACAGGAAATATATTATAAACGAAATAAGAAGAGGAAATTGACAAAAATGTTAGATGTAATTTAATAGGTATTTTCTATTTCATTCTGGGTTATATTGTTATTTTATCTTTATATTTAAGAATTTACTGATTTTCAACCAAATAACCGTAAGCAATCCTTTATTTATGCCTTTACCAATATAATATTATATAAATAGTTATCTGTTACACTATAGATGCTGACATTAACTTTTAGAAATATATTAAGTATATAATCTTTTCTTGCATCGCTTGTATTGCTAGACTAGACTAGGATTAGTTATAAAAAAAAATAAAAAACAGAAAAAAAGAAAATAAGAATATTTAATCCAACGTTTTTTTTATAACGCAAAATTTTTATAGATTCATTTACAGCATGTTGTAACCGAAACGATATAATAACGCAATACGACAGAATAAAATTTCAAAATACCTACATTAAAAAAGAAAATGAATTTAAGTTGTGCGTTTCAATTTAGTTAAAAATAATTATTATTGATGCTGCGTTATATAAAATCTCTTCATCAAGTCAAGATCTTTACATATTTTGTATTACAAAATTCTGGTTCATTTTAATCAGTTTGCAACACCCATGAGATTTAAGTTGTACATTAAATTTAATGCGATTAGACCATCTTATTGGGTCAAAAACTTTCTGTAATTCTTTTAAATGAGCCCAACAATTACTTATTTTAGAATAAATTTATTTATTTGTTAATTGAAACATTGCTAATACATCCAGCGTACGTGTCTCCCAGCTAGCACGACGACCCAATGCAATAATGAGCCGCCTTTACTAATCATTTTAATATTGATATATTGGTGAACTTTGTCCATATAGACTATGTTTATGTGCGCATGTTTAAAGTCGGTTTACATTTACGAAATGCGCGCATATTCACCCTTTTAAACCGACTTTAAAATGATGCGACTAAAAACATAAATCGACTTTAAAAACCACTTTAAATTTACCCACTTTAAAACTTAAAGTGACTTTAAACGAATTTAACCGTATAAACGATCCCACTTTAAATTTAAAGCGACTTTTGACATTTTCATTTAGATTTTTTTTTTTTTTAACTTTTTGTTTATGTTGAATTTTGTAATTTATTATTAATAATAATAATAATATTGATGTTATTAATATTAATAAATTATAAATAGATTTTTATAACAAGCAATTTAATGATTTTGTAGTTGAACACACATAACCCTTGTGAAAAAAATAATAAGCAAAAAAAATTATACCATAAAGTAGTATGAAATACAAGAAATTCATACCATAAGGAGGTATAACAAGGTATGATTTGGGTCTTACGGTATAATCATGGTATGAAAGACCCAAATCATACCTTGTTATACCTTCTTATGGTATGAATTTCATGTATTTCATACTACTGTATGGTATAAAAATTTTAGCTTATTTTTTTTTTCACAAGGGAAACACCTCATTATTTTAAAGTTGTATTACATTTAAAGTCGCTTTACATTGAGCGCATAAAAGTTTCAAAAATTTAAATCGACTTTAAATTTAAAGCGACTTTATGTGCGCGCATAAACATACTCATACATGAATACATAAATTGCTTATAAATTATAACTACATATATCCATGTATAAATGTATCTGCATTCGATTTATTATTTATTATTTTTACTTTTAAAAATTTAGTTGTAAATCCATTTAGTACCACTATAATATTGTCACATGTGTCTGCGACTGCGATTTTATTTTTAAATCATATAAATTAAGATAAAAAAAAAAACTAAATGCTAGATTTTTTTCTAAAGTTCAGTGCACATAAAATAGATTTTTAAGAGTCAGAAAACGAATATAATTTAATTGATGGAAAATCTAAAAATTATTCTTCATTCATTTGCTAAATAATAAAAATTCGTCATGCAATCAAAAATCTATTTTTCGATTTCGTTTAATCGTTAGATCTTTTATATGACAATAAAAATTTAACTTACCATTAAAGTGAGCCATTTGAAATGGTAAATTTTTTGTTGTCTATAAAGGCTCTGGATATGCGCTGTTTCTTTAAACTTGAAGTATTTTTTTTCCTCTGGTAGTAAGTTAATTTACTTTTAGTTTTTTCTTTTTTTTTTGTTTGGTTGACTATTATTATTATTAATGATTTAAAATTTGTTTTGTGTTCGTTGGTATTTTTAATGTTTAATATTTAATATTTTGTGACGTTTATATAAAATCGTTGATGCTAGAACAAAGTTTTTCTGCTCATTTTTTTCTTCTTTAATGAGAAAAAAAAATGTAATAAACCGTTAAATATCAACGAGAGGTTTCTTTGTGTTTATATATATAAATATTTTTTTAATTTCATTTCTTGATTTTGGCAGCTAGATTGTTCTCAGCTTAGTAATAGCACAAATTGTAGTCGATTGTAAACTGCAAAAGAGAATAATAAAAAAAAAACATATTATTGGACAAGTTTTTGTTCTTAATACTTAATGTTAGCTGAAAATAATGTTTAAATTTGTTTGTTTTTTGTATGGTTATTTGTGTTTGTGTGTGCGTATGTTTTTTTTATTCATTAAAACCAAATTTACAACATGTGAGGTTGCCTGATATCTTATGCAATATTTACAAAATAAAAAAAATTAAAAATATATTTATTTCATTGATTTGATAAGAAATATTTCATGTATTCATGTATTTTAATATAAATAATAGAGCGGATGAACTTTTTTTCATGCCTTCTTCTGAGTTGCATTTGGTCTCATGATTCACGTGTTAGAAGGGTTTTGAAAATAAATGAGAGTTTTGATGTGCTTTAGCGACCCATTTCCTCTAGCCTTCTTCTTGGGCAAAATCTATTTTGCTTTCAACATTAATAGGTACAAAAATGATATGCAATTTAAATATACTTCAATGAATGAAATATATAATTTAATATATTTCTTTTCCAAAATAAAACTTTCTCCACTTTAATTTTTAATCAAAAAAAAAACCTTCAATCATCGCCATTAATATTCAATAGCCCTACAACTTTATCATTGAACCCCATTTTTTTTTCTGTTTAACCCTTGTTACCAAAACACTTACCACATTTCAAATCGAATAAAAATGTAAATGCTATTCATTTTTGACAATCACTTGACCTCATTTCCATAAAATCAATAATTTCCATAAAACCTAAAATCCCCCAAGGACTATTTTAAGGTTGCATAACCGTTGTCAGAACGTTGCTGCAACCAGAGAATATGTATAAGAAGAAATGCAAAATGTGACATTTTAATACAAAAATTTTGCTTATGAATACCTCTAAAACACCTCTATTTGTAGAGATGGAAATAGAGGCATTCGATAAGTGTGAAAGAGATATACGCCATTTGACATGAGCAAAGAAAAATCGTCTTTTGCGCTTCTTGTTTTAGATATTCTCTGCTACAACTATGAGTGCCAACCATGTAGTAACTAAAAAAAGTTGCTGAAACGTGTGGTTATAATTCAGCTACAATAAAACGTTGCTGCAACGTATAAATGAAAAGAAACACAGATTTGTAACGTTCCAGCCGATTCAATGCGTAATGCCATATCAGCAATTTTAGCTTGAATCGATTGTAATTTTGATATTTTCATAAAACTCTTTCTGAATTAAATTCAAATAGTTTCAGCTGATAATGTTTTTAATCTATGTGAATTAAACTCATTACGATGACACATTTCAATTATAAATGCATTTTTAATATAAATTTGCTTCAGTTTTTATATGCATAAATATAAATTTTGACGGTAAGAAATGTCAAGTCTCTTTAGAGTAGTTTAAATACTGACACAAAGAAATACGGAAAAGTTTGGTATGATTGGTTTTTAATTTTACATTTAATTTGAGAAAATCCTTATATTTTTTTAAGTAGCAAAAATTATAGTTAATGGATAATTTTTGAGTGTATTAGTGAAAATAAAAAATTGTTAAAAGTTTTATGAAAAATATGCGCAGCCAATCTTTAAATTAATTTTTTTTTGTTCCATTTCATAATAAATGTAAATTTACCTATAAGAGTTTATTTTATATCGTGGTTTTTCGTTCTTTTTGATAACAAAAGCCTGCACGCTATTGTTTTGTATATTTTATGGTATTTTTTTCTCTTTCCTTTTCATTTTATTTTGTAAATGTTTTATTCGTTTTATGTAAAATTTATAAACTGAAATCAAGTTATTGTTAAATTCTTATACGAAATTCAGGGTTAATTTAATAGCACCCCATTTTGAAAGATGTGAATTGCTATAATATCAGCTCCAATACATTTCAATAGATTGTTTAATTAATTAAACTGTATTTTGTAAATTCTATTCTATAGTGTGATTAATTGAACTCATGGATTATTTAAGAATAGTTTTCAGTAATTAATTGTTCCAAGATTTATATAAAATTTATTGAAAATATTTATCTAAGTACTAAAGTAGATCCGTAAAATATTACAATGTTTGTGTATATTTATATTAGGTACAGCGGACTTTGTTAATAAAAAACTTTTAAATTTCTTTTTCAAAAATTTCTTATTTTTAAATTGTCGACAGTTTCGCTGCTATTAGCCAGCATCTTCAAGACTACATTTAATGCAAGCAAGTCATAAAAAGAATAAAATTAATAAACATAAAAAGCATATAAATAATAACATCATTTTACATTAGTCAAGTTTGAATGAATATACACAAATGCTGAATTGAAAATTACAATGTTTACTTACTAGCTAAAATATTTCTTAATTTGTTTTATTTACTTTTTGATTACAATATCAATGATTGGTATATTATTTTTTAAATATATTGACGTAATCGTTATCAATACTATCGAAAATATAGCTTTGCTACTAACGCCGTAATTTTCATTTTTATTTTTTTTTTAATTAAGAAACCGATATGTATAATAATAACAATAAACAACAGAAATAACAAAAAATTTATGGACGTCATCAACAAAAGCATTGGTATTTATCGGAGTCACCTTCATTTGAATTATACCTTACATATAAACTAACTATCAAATAAAAATTATTAAAAAGTAACGATAGACAAATAAACGGCGTCATTATTCGATAAATTAACGTGTCTGTGTTATTAAGATGAATAATGTAATATCGGTATAACAATATTCACCTTGAAACGCTTTGCAAACTTTATAGATTATTAGAATTTTATTAAATTAGAATTATCTCACAATACAACTGTAGACGTTTTCGCAATGTTAAAAAAAAGAAATTACATCTCAATAAATTTTTAATATAAATAAGTATGTAATATTTATTAGTAGCTCATAAAAAAAATAATAAATAAGTTCGTACAATAAATAATCTGAAATGAACACCCGACAAAAATAAATCTAAAACTTTAAAAGAAAAGAAAAGAAAGATAGTGGAAGACAACGGTAAACCGTAAATGGTTTTTGCTCGCATCCTTTTATCCTTTACCAATTTTTGTAAAGCTGAACTTAATCAACATTTTTTTTTGCTTGTGAATGCTACGCATTTACATAAAAGATAAGAAAGATATTATCAACTTTCAAGAATCAATATACGTGTCGCCATGTATATTCTTGACCAACTATAGTCGTATACAATAATAGAATAAAAAAATTATCTAACCAAACCTTCGATTTCCAATTTTATTGTGATTTAATGCAAAATACTGTTCTCTTTTAAGGAAGAGAATGTACTTCACTTCTATTTAGAGTACGTGAAAATGTTTAATAAATATATTTATAATATTTTTCCCACATTTTTTTTTTTTCATCAGAGTTAAGTATTTTCCTGTTAAACTTCTTAAACACATCGTGCATTTACTGAATACTTTGTAACTTACTTGCAGTTGTTCATCAATGTTATATGAATATTCTATTATTATTATTATTACTAGTATAAAGCTAGCTAACTTTAACCCAATTTCGAATAATGTCTTCCAATACATTCTCTTATATATTCGTAACTATATTATACCTGTTTAAGAAATAAACTGATGATGATATTACTTGAGTCGGAATTTAACTATATAAAAATAAAAAGCCACACTAAACTATCGTGTTCGTGATTTAAATAAAAAAGAAAAAAGAAAAAAAAACTGAAAAGCAATAGAACAAATCTCAAGCTGTAGCCTATAATTTACGTCTGGGAATTGACGAATAAATAGAATTATTTTGTTTCATTTTATTTCACTAAAAATAGATATTATTCAATTTAGACTGTACAAAAAAAATGTTTCCAATTTTTTTTCTCTTTAAACAGAAGACTGTTTAAATTCCAAATTATTATTAATAGTTTTTTGTTGGATATAAGATAAGATTTCCGTTATGTTGCCACAGCATAAACCAAAAAAATAATATTGCTTAAAATAAAGTAATTTACTAAGTATGATTTATGAATCTATTAGAGCCATGATTCGTGTGATTTGTTTTCATTGAAATACAATTCAAATTTGATAATTGTAAATATACCTACTTTGTGTTGGTGATGGTTTCAAAAATGATCAATATAAAAAAAATGTAACAGATATTTTGAAAAATTTACTTAAATGCTTATATTCATAGAAAAACGAAAATCATAAATAAACATCAGTTAAATTATAAGAACCAATTACCCCATCTGACCTGACCTAGGCCTTGTAGCAAAAAAAAAATAAAAAATTTCGATTACTTATAAATAAAAAATTACCAACTAATTATTCTAACCAACATATTATTATAATTTATAAAAAATTTACATTGTATATCTGAAACATCTGTTCAATACTTACAGGCAATTTTTATAAACAATAGAAACTAACGAAAGAAAACAACACAAATGAAAAAACAAAGTTCTAATTAATATTTAAATAGATATCTATGTATGTCATCACAGAACTTATATCTTCCTATTCTGATATAAAAATGGAGATACGTATGGATCTGTGTACTACTATTATACATTTTTTTTTCTCTATTTATATAAACCACATAGATATTTATAACATTAACATAAATAATATTGTCTTATTTTATTATACCGAGTTGTGTCGGTGTGTGCGATATCATTAACCAGTCGCAGTCGGTAACCATATAAATAAATAGATTTTATATGAAGAATATTTCATGATTGCTATGAATTTTAATGTGAGATTACTTAGATATTCCAAATGTACCTATTTCATATGCCGTTATTATTATTTTATTGTATTACATTCCACTATCACTACCGGTTTCGCATGATATCGCACAGTTTAATATTATGTATGAAATACAATAATATCTATTTTATTTTTAAGTAAATTACTCAAATTCAATATTCGTGTAATAAACAATTCTTACTGTTCCTTGTAGAAAGAAAAAAGAAAAGAAAAGAAGAAAAAAACGTTGTCTGTCACATTTAATGCCATTGATATAAATTATTACCTGTTTTCTATGTGCTTGATCTAATGTAACCTTTACAAAATGGCTTGCTATTGAAAGTACAGTAAAACCTCTCTGAATGGAAACGCCTTCCGTCGAACCTAAATCGTTTCATTTACGGGAGAGTTTACAATTAGAGTGGTTTTACTGTATTTAACACGAAATTTTATCAATGCAAGAAATCAATTGCAAAAACAATTGAAATATTTATGTTTTATTTAAATATTTATCAATAATATTTCGCATATTTTTGATGATTTTATATTTATTTATTATTTCCAAGTTTTTTTTTTTTAGATGAATAAGTATATTGAATTCGAAAATATTATTTCTTTAGTTATTAATTTATTTTAAATAAAACCATTAATTTTTTTTTTTTTATTCAGTTAAAAATTCAAAATTAATTTCAAAATAGTAACAAAATTACGATAAGTCGCATTCAATTAGCACATGGGTACAAATTGATTGTTGACTACTTTCGTTAATTATTTTATTTTAAAATATATTTAAAACCATATTACTATTATTGAATATAGATTTACTAATTACTGGTCTCTAGTCACATAATCATACAAATAATTTTTTTTTTCAACATAACAAAATTGTACGTAATTCAATTATTATGTTATGGTTTTGCAAAAAAAAATCCATCGAATTATTCTCAACAACATGTGTTTTTTGTTTTTGTTTTCTAATTTCTCCAGCCAAACAGCTTTATATATTATATTACTTATTACCAATGATATTACATGAAAAGTAATAGTAAATTAAAAACACTTTTATTTTTATCAAACCATATTTGTTAATAATTGCCTCATAATCGTTATTGCCTTCCTATAGAATAAATCGTTATGTTACATGACTTTGTATTCGTTCCAAACGTAATATCTAACAGACGTTCGTATATTTCCAATACATATTTTAATTCATTTTTACAGACTTCTTTTTTTTTTCATTTAATTTTTAATTTTCATGATTTTTCGTTTTGTATTAGTTCGCGTCGATTAAATTTTAAATGTGATTCAACGAAATACTAACAACAGTCAGTATAAAAAAAATAATAATATTGTATTTCTTGCTATTTCAACTTCATGTTAATTATATGAATTACACGATACGCTTCATACTTCTGAGTGTAAGTTTGTGTGTAGCTACTCACGTAATATTATAGCATCTCTTATTCTTTTTCGTTTTCCAATTTACAAATTTCACAGTTATAGATTTTATAATGACTTTCCTCCATTAATAATGTGATAATTGTATAGACGAAACGAAATGGCTAGTAAGCAACAACTTAATTTTTTTTCCAAATTGCTTGTTTATTTCAATAAAACACTATTTCACAAAAAAAAAAAAAAAAAACGGTAAGCTAAAACCTAGACCTGCAAAGTATGATTAAAATATTTTCTCGTAATATTGCAATTACAAAATACGAGTGAGCGCACTTCACGCTGAATTCTAAAGAATTTTAAATTTCAATTTTATTTGAAAGTAAAGTCGATTTTAAGTACATATTTATACAACACAATAATTGGCACAACTACTGAACTGAGAAGGGTGGATAATATATGTTCTCTTTGACTTTGCTTATGTAAAGGGTAAATTAAAAGGTTTAGCTTTTGTTAAGGAATTTCTTAAGCTAGATTTAACATAATGTAATATATTTTAAGGTAGCAAATATAGTAAAGTTGAGTAGAATGATGATCGTACCAGTAAATTTATATAAAGCTTGGGAAGGGATAAAATTTTAATATGGTATTATGTGAAAACTATTAAAAAGTTTGAAGTTTTCTACAGTTATTTCTTATACATTTGCACAGGTGTAATTTATGTCTGGTTTTATATTAATGCTCTATCATAGCTTTTTGTAATGGTAATATTGGTATTATTATTTTTTTTTTTTTTTTGATAGACAGAGATATTCGTAGAGTGGTTTTATATTTTACTTTTCTAAATCTGGAAAGATAATATAATTTCCCCTGTAACTGATTCAAAATATGGAGATGCCTGAAGTTTCTTCTTTTGAAGTAATACCAAGCAAAAAGGATTCAAAAATAGCTTTATTCCTTAATGTCGTTTCATATTTTGAGATAAAATATTGTTTGATTACGAAAAACGTAATATGTAAACTATATGTTAAATCTAACATATATCAAATGGATTTGCTTGTGAAAATGTAATCCATTGTCTCAACATTTGAATACATTGTTTTACAAGTCCTCTATGATCATCAGTAAGTGAAACTTCATTTAAATAACACATTTTATTAAATCACCTGCGACTTTATGAGAAAAAAAAAATCAAATCGTAAAATCATTTTTTTTGATTATAAATGGTTCAATTACAGTACACAACCTTTTACCAGAAATATCATCAATTTCCACAATTGACAACAATAACCGAAGAACAAAAAAAAAATATGTATATATTCATAATATAAATTAAATAAATTGAGGCCATGCACCATAAATCCGGCCTTGCCCTAAAAATACACAAAAAAAAACTGACAATATGATATGTACATTGTATCTTTACTCTGTTTACACCGAATAACTAAAACAATCAAAACTTTTCGTTGACAAAATGTTTTATATTACCATCCAAACCTATAACAAATTTGTATCAAACAAAAAATTCACACATTATTATCTAAATTAGTTTGTTACTCTTTGGCTTGATGTATATCGCTGTGTACCCACCTATTAACTATTAATGTATTATGTAATATGCAATATTTGATAGTTGATGACGAACAATATATCAACAACAACAACATCGAAATATATATATATATATAAAAAAAAACTAAATAGCTTTTCTAACGGTTTATCGGTTTTAATATTATTTATGTATAATTTAACTGTTGAAACAATCAAAATAAAAAATGTAGAAAAAAAAGAACAAAGTTAAACACGCAAATTTTTCCACAAAACAAAACATTGTTCTTAATAGTTTTTTGCTTGCGTTTTGCCATTTTTGGTACTTATTATTATAACCTTTTAAATATTTAATATTAAGTTATTTTATTTGTTCATTTACTGTTGAATTGAATTTGTGTGTTTTGTAGACACGTAATATATTTACTAAAACGTGCTACCCAGCCTTACACTAAAAATAAAAATGTTTAGTCTGAAGAATTTTCAATTTATATATTGGCGAAGAAATTCACACTAAAATCTATTGTTATTCTTGTTATTGTTGCAAAGAAGAAAAATAATAATAATAATAATATAAACCAAATGAGCATAGTGGATAGATTATTCAATTGTTTACTTTGTGTTCTTTTATTATTATTTGTTTTCTTCAATTTTTTTTTTCTTTTCTTTTTCTGTGTTGTCTTTTATTTGTGAAGTGCTTTGATTTGATTCTATATCTTTAACCTAATACACGTCTACTGTTGGTTCATAAACGAAGACAGATATAAAGATATAGCAAATTATATTCTTCTATTTTATCTCAAATTCAAAAGATAGAATTTTATTCTTCTCTTAAACAATTGCTAGATAAAAGTAGTGTCTTCGTATATTCAATGTTATTATACACTCTGGTACATGTTTCTATTGTTACCGCTATTAATGCCTCGCTTATGTTCATAATGTGAATTGTAGGCATTTATATATTTGTATTGTGTAGTTTAATCAGTTTTGTATTTCGTTGGTATAACCAGTTGGTTATTTAGATAAATATATCTGAAATTTATGTAGCAAAGAGCAAATCAATTTTTTTTTTTATTTTCATTGCTTTGAATACTGTAGTTTAATTCAATATATTTGCTATTCAGTAGATGGTGTCGGGTAATAATATAATTTAGTTTAATTTTTACGGTTCTCTTCGGATTGATAGAAAAACTAAGTAAATTCCTAATTGTTTTACAACATCAAATAAATATTCAATTAAGAATGTAAATATAGGTGAAATGATTTGGGGCTATTAAAAGCTTAGTGTATTAACATTCAGTAACATAAATCCATAAAATGTGATCAGTTTTATTAATTTCAATAGAAAAATAGAACAGTATTAATTGGCTGTATAAATTTTTTGTGTTACCTTTTGATTATAAGAAATAAACTGAATCTAATAGAATCTATTTTAAAGGATTTAATGATTGCAGCCGAAAGTAAAGTGACACAAACATAATTTAGTAACTATATAGCCATTCAATGCATATATCTGAGCATCACAAGAAAAACTTTAAATTTATTAATAACGGACATATGCACGAATTTTAATTCATAATATAAAAAAAAAATATCCAACCCCGAGACATTCATCCAATTATTTTTTGTAGATAATTTTCTTAAGCAAAGCAAGTCATTAAAGAATGAATAAACAATAATAATAATGACCTGGATTTGTTGGGATTTAGTTAATCTGTGTGTATGTGTATTTAAATATTATTATCTAGTTCTAGCCTAGTAGGAAATGATGAGACCAACATTTTTAATTACCGACTTTAATAATAGTATGCGGTTTTTATCAGTTCACATAAAGATTTGTACATTAGTTTTTAAACCGGTAGATTAACAAAGCGATAATAAAAACAGAATACCATAAATAGTTTTACAGAAGCAAAGGCATTTAAATAAATTTATCTATTCTTTTTTTTACATTCTATCTCTCACAAATAAAACACATGCCAAGACAAATTATAACATAGAAAAAAATGTAATAGAAAAAAAAATAGACGAAGTAGAGGAGAGATTATGTAGGTAATTGGTATTTTTCGAAATTGCAAATGTTTTTTTCTATGCCTTTTGTAACATTAATCAATTTTTTTTTTTTTTTGATAAAATATAAAGAACACAATTTATCGTGCATTGAAAAGAAAGATGTTCAAATGATTTCCCAAAATGGCAATTTGCGCTCTTCCATAATAACATAATATTTTATTCGTGTGTGTTAGATACGGGCATATATTTGGTTCTTTTTTATTTCTTATTTTTTAACCACTTTTCGTTCGATATCAAACATACAATACGGCTGGAAATATCAGAATTGTATAAGAAAAAGGTCAAAAGCCTTACATGTTTTTATTGTAAATTTCAATTTGATTAGTTCTACTGTTTTTCTATAAAGTTTTACTATTTTTAAGAAGCACTTGAGGAAAATGAAAGTTAATAAGCGTAACCGGTTGTAAAAAGCTATGTACCGTCCTACAATCTACCGCTCAAAACTTGTTATTTATGACAAAAAAAAAAAAATAAAAAAAAATAACGAACCTGGCAATTGACTCACGTAGTTTTGTCTATAAGCTGGGTCGTCAGGTTGTATAATAATATACATTTTGTAGTTAATAATTTCTTTTTGTGTTTAATTTAACTGTTAAATTATATGATGATGAAGAATGAAGATGAATAATGATATATATATATATATATTTTTTTTTTTTTAATATATATTATTTAAGAAACAAATATTAGCCATTTTAAAAATTAACGAGCTAATGCAAACAAAAAATTATTCATCGTTTCGTTATTCTTAAAAAGAAAAGAAAAAAAACAAAACAAAAAGTTAATTGAATCATAACCCAAATGGATCCATTTATTTTTACTTCAGCATTTCAAAATATTCACCTTTTAATGAACATTAAAAAAAAAACTTTAAATTTTCCATTCAAAACAGTTTTTTTCTTTTTTTTAAATTAATTTCTAACATATGTTATATATATATTATAAAGTTCTAAACTAAAACTATTTAGTTTGAACAAATTGAAAACATGTGTGACAACTTATTTTATTGTCAAAAAACGTATTTGCCTTGGTTGCAAGACATTTTTAATTAAAAACATCAAGATGGTGCTCATTAAAAGCAATTTGTTGCTAACATTGAAAAAAGAAAAATTCTGATTAAATATATTGTAATAAATGTTTCGTCTTAATTTTAATTAAATGTTATAAAACAAAAGAAAATCATTTATTGATTAGATTTTATATAGATTAGAATTTAATATAGCGTGCAGTTAATAAACACAAAATAATTGAAATATGTGAAATTGTGTGCTCATAAATAAGTTGTAATTTCATTTCTATGAAGTTATCAATATTTTATATCTAAGGTAGTGAGTGGTAGGTACCCATCGACATGCAAACATGGCATCGACCAAGTAATTTTTATTTCTTGAAATATATAATGTCACAGCATGTTATTTATTATTTTGATAACCATTACATTGTTTGTTTTTTTTTTATTTGTATATAAATTTCATTTACCCAAAAACAACTGACTATAAATTATCGTCGGTGGTCAGAATTCCTTATTTTGATTCTATTTTCTTTATTTTTTTTTGTAATGCAAAGGAAATACTATAAATATATACTAATATTCAGAGGGATAGGTAATTTGTATCAAATAAATTTTCTAAAGCAATTTACCTCTTATGATAAAAAATTAGTATAATTTATTAATTGATAAATCAATCATAAGCTACCCCATATGCCTTGGAGGTATATTCGATTAGGAAATTGATAAAACAAATAACATGCCAACAATTGGCACGCATTAATGAATTAACCGATTTATAATAAATTTTATTATAATAATAATTAATTAATAAACATTTTTTTTTTTTGATTTTAACACAAATCAATATTTTTATGATAAAAATTATTATAATATGTCATTGATTTATGTAAAACCATAATTGCTCAATTATTTGGATTTCTGTAAATATAAAAAAAATTAAAAAATAATAATAAACCGCAATGAATCTTATGAATATCATGAGAATTCTGTTGACTTCATTCACATCAATAATATCCAGTGCAACGCCAAAACGCCAACCAACCGACGTGCATCAAATTAAATAATGTGGGAACCAAATTAAATTACCATTCGTAGATCTATCATTCACAGTTTATTTGCAACCATCATGAATATGTTATAAAATAATAACATTTCTTAAAAAAAAATATATATAATGTAATCATCTATCTTTAGCAAGCAGCACCAGATTTTTAAGTCTATTGCAAAGGTATTAAATATAAATAATACCTAAATATATTTATAATTTCTTCTTGCTGTTATTTTTCAATTTAATTTGTTTGTTTGGGTGAGTCAAAAGTATTGAAATCTTCTGAAAATTTAGTTTTCATTTTAATTAGTTTTTGGGGAGGCCTACATTCCATTCATTATTTCTGATATACTCGGTAATACGTGCAAAAATCGTTAAATTACATTTAAAATCCAACACAGTTTTTTTTTCTTTTATTTTTGTTCCTCTAAATTAAACGAGTTAACCGTGACAGATTTGCATTTTTTTTTTTCTAAATAACCTCTCTATATGAAACTATTTAGGTGCGATGGAAGGCATTTCATTTAGAGAGATTTTACTGTAAAACTAAGATTTAATTTAATAATCTTATATAAACATTTTTTTTTTTATAGGCCGTAATTATTATAAATTTTGTTTTTAAACGCGCTATCTTCAATTATGAAATATCTGCGAATTAAAATGCATAAATTAGATGACATATTATTTCAATTTTAATAAAATAAAAATGAGATTTGTTGTGTAAATATTTTATTTAAGATAGACTTTTTTTGTCCATCTTATTCGCGAATTAGCTTAATTCAATTCATCTGCTCTTTCTATTATTCAAAAATACATTTAAAATAATATATATATACCCAAACCCATATAACTAGAACTAATTTAGCACATTTTATTTTCTCATAAATTTCATTATAATTTATTCATATTTTTATGTTACTTTTCAACAAAAATTAGTTATTTCACTAGATTTATAAATAAAAGATATATTTTAATAATATGTTTATTTGGTTCAAAAAAATAATATTAATAACATGTAATAATATAAATAAAACACACAATAACCAGATAAGTTTAAACATGGAAATAATACGATGAAATAAATTTAAATGATTAAATTTTAGAAATTCATTTTGAAATTTTATTTGTTGTTTCCGGAATTCAAATAAGATTATATGCTTTTGTGGTATGCGAATTAGATTATTTGAATATGAACGTAATTTATAATTACGGTATAATGTTCTGTATCACATACTCGCGTGGTTCATATATAGTTAAAATAATAAAAAATATTTAAAAAAAAAAATGCTTTTATGGATGGCTGGTAACTACGAACATTCTAACATATTCATAATTATATTGGTTAATTTGAAATTTTGTTTTTATTATTAATTACTATTATTTTAAAATTCAATTCTATTGAGAATTTGAATAATTTTGGTTTTGTTTTGTTTTTTTCTTTCTTTTTTTCTATTTTTGTACTATTTTTGATGAATACGTTAATGAATAGTTTATATTAGGAAGGATGGACTAGAAAGTTTTCTTTTTTCTTTTTATTTGTTGCTCTACTAAAATGATTGACAATAATTATTATCCATATTGTTCTGCAAAAATATAAATCATAGATTTAATAACAGAAGTTTTATGTTTATACCAAATTAACGAAATATATTTAATATGTTGACATATGAATAAATAAATAAAATAAATAAATAAATATTTATAGTCGTTTTACAGAAATTTGGTTGCTTGAAAATTACAAAGCAAAAAAAAAGAAGATCAGTATAGTTATATTATTTGTCAAAATTGGAAAATTTCGAGTGTTCAAAAAATTATTATTTTCAAAATCATCCTCACTTACGCCTTTTAAAATTTCAAAATCTTCTTAATAAATAAAAGTTCTGGAGTAAATTGAAATAGTTTCATTGATTTCATAAAATTAAAAAAAAAATTATACCGAAAAAAAAGATCCTAATTTTCAATAAACCCTTTTTGAAGTTAAAAGTCCCACAGTGGGACGGACGCTAATAAAATGTTTAAATTCAGATATACTTATTTATGTATTATGTTTTAGATCATAATATATTGTCTGACCTTTTTCTAAAACGACTGAAATGAATATTATTTTTAAGCAACTGAACTTAAGAGTTTAATTATTTGAATACATTTTATTATAAATCATGCTATAAACTTCTTGTCTGGCCAAAACATTCTAACCCTTTTCGTTTTCATACTTGTATTATTAATAAAAAATAAAAAAATAGAAAAGAAAGTTTAATGAACGTAATGAATATGAGTATGAATATGAATATGAATATGAATAACTTGAATTACGACTAGTATAATGTCACTTATCTAATGTGTCTCTAATTTAATAACATACATTCGAAGCAACAGCAGATGAATAACTAGATATTATAGATATTTTTAATTTATAAGGTATAACAGAAACAGGTGAAATAGTAGAGGTACTCGTATATATGAATTAACCTCTGAGCTGAAGTAATTGTAATATTATTAAATGAAAAATGAAGATAGAGAACATTATAGTATTTATGACTTCAATGTAACTTCTGTAGTAAGTTTTCATAAATGTCATATATAAATATTTCACATAATTTAAGTTAAAAAATACAAAAAATAAATAAATAAAACATAAGAAAAGAAATATGCAATACTTCCGTAATGAAATTCTTAAAAGTGAGATTCTAATGCATTCGCTTTTATTAGTTTTTTTTTTTATGAATTTATTACATTTTCTGTTGAAACACAGCTTAAGCAATACCTGCATATAAAATACTCAGACAAGACACCAAAACCAAAGCCATATTTCCGATAGAAATTATAATAATTTATTCAAGGTAAGGCAACAAGACAAAAAAAAATTGAAAAAATCATTTAACTTATTATGGACTTCAATCTAAAATGAAGGGCAATGCTCTTTTGTGGAATGTGTGACCGGTATTTGATTAATTTTGTTTCTAATAATTGCGCAATACATATTGTAATAATATTTCATTTCCATTTTAAATCATTTAATTTTTTTTTTAAATTAAATATCATTTATTGAACAATCAATGTCTGGAAATCTATTAAATTGTCGTTAATATATATTATCGTTATTACATAATATAAAATTGCATATAATATGATTTTATTTTAAATGAATACGTAAATTATTTGCACCATTTGCAGATAAAATAAATTGATTTGCATTTTTCTTTTTTATATTTTATATATTTTATGTTCTGAAAATATGTTTTCATAAAACGAAAATATTAACATTCTATATATATAATATATATATATATATATATTATACAATGTTCTCAACACTCCTGCAATTTCTAATGCATAAATGTGAATAATATTTATCGGTTGAAAAAAAAGAAGTTATTTGGTTCTGGATCAATATACATTTCTGGCATACTAGTAATATAAATGCATGACAAATTCACTAAGATATACAATGTGATCATATAACACAGGTTATTCACATATACATTATACACACTACACAAACTCATATATAATATTCCCATTCATGCAATTTATATGTAAATTATGTATGCATAGAAAAATAGCCTTTGAAAATGTTTCGCATTCACATGAATGAATAAAATATAAATTTTTACTTCAATTTTTATTCTGAATATTAAATATCAAGGATCAAAGTTATGTTATAAACTTTGAAGGATAATAGTTTGAGAAAGCTACTTTTGAAATAACAAACAAATATGTAATATGCATAAAACATATTTGAATTTGTAAGACTTAAAAACTATTTGTACGGTCTCCTTAATTTTATATATCAATCGAATGTTTATGATTATGTTAGTTATATATAAACCACATATTACCCAACTACCTATGTCTTCAGTCTTCTATATAAATCTTATGCGAATAAAAAGGTGATGCATGAAGTAAATAGTCTGAAGGCTTATCAAATCGATGGGTAGGAAAAAAACAATTTTGATATTTCGAAAACTTATTTTATTAATGATGAAAATTATTTGGAATAGAAAGAAAATCAGTCATTAATAAGATATATTTATCTTTAATTTTTAACTTTTTTCTAACTTCCAATTTATTTAAAAAAAACAGTAGCCAATATAATTAAGTTTCTAAAGCACATTCGACCAAAAAACAAAGTTTTTGTAGAAAATGTTCCGTTTTCCTTTACATTACATATCAATCAACCATTTTGCTCACATTTGTAGTAAATTCAAAATTAAATGACACAGTTTTGAAAACTGTAAATTAAAGTTTGTTAATGAAAACTATATCTGATCTAAAAGATAGTACATTATACAGTTCATGATTTGAATTCCATATAGTTTTCATGTGTACTCGTATTATAAAAATTACATCAACATCAATAATTAAGTAGTATAAAAGCGCCTCATTAAACATATACAATAAACATTAATATAATTGTAGCTAAATAGCTATTACGATAAAATCAGAATATTTTCGATTTTCATTACATGGCTTAATGCCCGCAGTAGTAATAATTTCTGTCAAAGTTGCTATATAACAAATTTCAGTAAATATTTTAGCTTATTTATTTATTTATTTTATTTTTTTGCTGCCAACTTTTACGATCTTTTATTTGGATATTTAACAATAAATTTTTATAAGAAAAAAAAACAGCCTATATACTCTCGCTAATATTGCTGAAATAGATTAATAATAGAAAATATCACAATTCCATACAATAAATTTAATGACAAATTTCATTTCACTTTCAACAAAATTGCATTATTCATTTTAGTCCATAAGTTTTATTGACTTTACTTCAAAAACTTTTACAGTTAAAGCCAATGAAAATTAAATAGCAAGCAAAAAATAAACATATTGTTCTCCAAACTGCTCGTAAATTACGGGTTGAATTTGTAAACATTCATTTTGTTTAATATTCTTATATTTATACAATATGTAATACATCAATTAAACCTACTAACTTTTCAACATAAATAAATTATTAAAAATTGATTATGTACTGAAGAGCTAACATAAAATTTAAAAAAAAAAATTAATGCATCATCACTCATCACGTATGAAATTAAAATAATGCTTAGTTTTAGTAGTTTTTATAGTAAGTAAATTTAATCACTTAAAATTTTAATCGGGATTTAAAACGGGTACGATTGTGGATGAAAAGGAATTGTAAAAAAAAAAAATGTAAGTATATAAATATCTACTGACTTTGACTACTCGTACTTCTGCAATGGGTGTATTTTTTTTTGTATTTATGGGGATTTACTTTAACTTTATGTCTATTACTAATCACCTACGTAGTGCGTAATGATATTAACAATAAACGACTTTTATTATCATAATAATACCATTCTTTATGATACACAAAAATGCTGTTTAATCTATCCATTTAGAAAAAAAATTACTTGAGTATTTTCATCACTCAAAGAAAATCAATTAGCTTTACTTAATAATAATATTTGAAAAAATAAACATTTTTTTGCGTTATATACCTACTTCACACATGTTAAAATGTTGATTTAATGAATTTAAGTTTCGAAAATATTGTTTTATTAAATTAAATCATAGATTTTACCACGGCAATAAACTTTTATTTATAATTTATGGAAATTTTGAGAAAATAATTCGGACTCGTTTTATGAAGCAAAGATTTTGTGAGTGTGTGGTATTATAATTCATTAATAGAAACTTATACTTCAATTTTAAGTTTTTATTTTTTATATTGTAATACAGTAAAATTTCTATTCTAGAATTCTTAATGAAAACCTGTCAGAAGTGAACCAATTTATTTTCGAAGGAGGTTCATTCTCTAACAGAATTCACTGTCTTTTTCTAATGAAACGATTTGTAAATAACACTTGAGAATAGATTGTTTTTAATTTAGAAAAATATATTGACATAAACATCTCAGATTTATAATGCTTTTGTTTCCAAAATGGAAACAACATTTCTTAGAATTCAGATCTCAAAATGGATGGAAATTATATATATTTTTTTATTGATCATTTTATTTCAATACACAATAAATAAGTTTGACTTCAGTGAATTTTTATTTAAAATAAACTATACGTATACATACGCTTATTATAATTCCATTTATGGCAAGTTTATCTTCACAAATACTAAATCTAACAAAAGGTAGCGTAGGTACGTACTAAATGAGCAACTAACTATACTCTTGATTTTTTTTTTTTTTAAATCGAATTTACATTACTTAGAAAATAAGCACCTCGTACATGGCAGAAAATAACCTATTTCACTTGTACAACATTTAATATAGAATTGAAACAAGAGATTGTTCAGAAAAATCATCTATGACAGACTTTCATTAATTTTTGAACATTTGACCCTTCATTTAGACAAATTTTTAATCTACTTTTTTTTGTTACGAAGGTGACGACAAATAAATCTAATAAGCTATGAATTGTGTAATTAAAAGTTGATCATTTTTTTTGATTATAATCATGTGTGTCTAGATAGAGCTATTGTTAAATCGATAACGCCAAACTATATAAATTAAAATTAACATTTTTCGTACACAACAAAGGCTTGGGCTATATATTAAAAATTCCTCAGTGATGTTGTTCCGAAACGTGATGTTTTTTCTTCCACAACTGCCGAGCATAAGGTAATTTGTATTTATGTATATTAATCTTCTGGGAAAATTTAGATTATCATTCTTAACAGAACTGTGAAAATGTTTTATACCATCCGAACTACTGAAAATGTTACCCTTATTAATATGCAACTAAACTACTGTTGCTTTTAATACAAATTTAATACACATTTCTGGCACGTTATATATTCTCCTAGCGTATTTGCGATTTAAATAGGAAAGTATAACATAATCGCAAATGAACCTTTTTACGGCTTAGAACTACTTCCCTTTTCCGTTTAGTAATTGCGTTTTAAATAATAATAACAGCAAAAAAAAATGTATGATCGAAGATGATTAAATTGAATCGCAATATATTTCACAAACAATAAACAAAACAAAAATAAAATTGAATATAAATAATGTTAATAAAAATTATGAATTCAGTATATAGTTATTGGTACGTCCACGCAGCAATACTATATTGCGAAACTTTCAGTTTCTCTCGTTTAACTATGTGCGTCACGACGACCAATAACTAAAAGAAAATATTTTATATTCCTATTACTTACGTAAAAAAAAACATATTTATAAGTTAAAATTAGGGATCACATGAATTATTCAAATTGAATTAATTGTCGAATTATTCAAAATGTATTTTTTTTTTATTATGAAATTTTTCCATTTCAATAAGTTCAAAAAAAAAATAATGTTTTTGTGAAAATTTTGCGTCAAAACTTTAAATATTTAATAAAATAAATTTAATGAGCAAATAAATTTAATGAGCAAATAAATATTCGAAATATATTTATTAATATATGTCTTTCTTTCTATTAAACTGAATAGATGGAAAGTGCTGAAAGGCGTCCTTAGTATATTTTAGCTTCCCGTCTTTTTGTAATATATCGGTTAGGGTGACCGAATTTTGTATGGAGAAATTTTTTTTTCGACTTTTCCAGATTGCACTAAAATAAAAATATTGCTTTTTCAAAAAAATCACTAAAAAATGTTTTTATCAAAACTTTGTCAATTTTGCGCACAGCCCTTAATGCACCAACCGGCTCAAAATTTTAGCTGTGTTTTTTTTTTGAAAATACATTTTTTTTATTTTGGTGTAATCTGGAAAACTCCAAAAAAATGAAAACCCGGTCACCCTAATATCGGTATACGGTATAGTATTTAACCTACCTACCTACCTACTTTATTCTTAAATAATTCTGAATTTTTAGATTATCTCAAAAAAAAAAAATGTATTGATTTTCTCGAACCCTACATTAAATTAATGTTTCCAACCAAAAAATAATATTTAATCACCCCAGAAAATATGACTTCCAGTAACTTACCTAAGCAATATCATTTCCCCAGCCGGTCGAAATATTAACGCTAAACCGCTACATGCCTTATTTTCATTATATATTTTTTTTTAACAAGATAAGTAATTACTTAATGTTCAACAGAAATATTTTTCATTGTTTCTCTATCAAATTTTCTCAGTTCATATCTTGTTAGGTAAAAATATCAATCAAATCATAAGTAGTACCGTACGTCTCATCTCATGCATTTAAGATGAACCTTAAAAAAAAAAACAACATCACTCATCAAATTCAGTGTATATTTTTTCCAGTGAGTACGAATGTGTGTACAAAATAAAATATATATAAAATCAACCGTTCTGTTAAATATAATATATCGTTCCTCTGGGACTATGCGTCCACAATTTCAGAAATACGTAATGATATAATTTATAAGAAATTTCTTAAACACCGTTTGTTGAGCTATATGAAAAATAACTATGATATGTGAGGACTTGAGGAAATGGTTTTAATTTCAATATTAAATTGGAACAAATTTATTGCTAAAACGATTAATTCTTATTTTCGTCTAAAAATAAGATAAATAGATCGTGACAAAGAATATTAATTTACAAAACTCTAAACTCTAAAGGGTAAAATACAAAAATTTGTGATATTTTTTCTTTAAAACTAAGACAGCAAATCAGTATTTTCTTTTCATTGTGATTTATTGATTATTTATCTAATTTATCATATAATAATTTACAAATAGCTCAGATAATCAAAAAACGCAATAATATTGGCTAACCTTCGGAAATTGATTAGCGCGAAACGAAAATGAAAACAGAAAAAAATACAATTAAAAAAAATATTTATGTTAAAAGATATGAAATGAAAAAAAAAAAAAAAACGAATAAAAAAACAACCATAAAGAGAATTAAATTTGTTCCAGTGTGTTGTTAAAAGTACAATTGTAACATTACAAACATTCATAATTTATTAGATTTCTTTTTCTGCTATTGAAAATGTTGAAGTATCAAATTGTTAAACTGTAAAAATAAAATTGGCGGAAATTTTATAACAAACGTTTTAAATGAATTTCAATGCGACGAATCTTCTCAAGGTCGGTAGAAGCATTAGTGCTCATCGTAATTGAAATGTTCTATATGTAATTTCTTTCGCGTCAATGAATCTTTCAAATCGACCATTTTAAGTTAGTTCACATTCAATCATTTTGTCAGCACGTGTGTCATCAAAAATTTTCAAATACTTGAAATATACAATAAGAGTAATGAATAGAATTTCTATTAATATTTTAGGAATTTCTAACTACTAATATTCTAATACTTTTCGTAGTAAAATCAATAAGTCTTCTTCCACTATTTTTCTTTTGTTTTGATACCCTCAATACGATTAATTTTGCTTAAAATCGCATTAAAATATATATGAATGCTTTACAATATTCAATATTTTATTAGTATTATTATTATTTTCTTTTATATTTGTACTTAAACGCATTAATTATTTTCTATATTCGATTTTATAGTATATAACAATTCATCACCGTCATCGATCCACCAAATATCGCACAGAAAATGACTGAATTAATGGTACAATTTATAACACAAGAAGCCTATAAACTGTTTTTTGCGCTGTATGTATTGTAGGGTAATAGGTTTCTAATATCTATATTTTTTTTATTTATTTATTTTTATTGCTGTAGCTCTCTCAGTACATATTAATAAATAATGATTTTGTTGTATGCATTGAATCTAACTAAATCTATACCGAATCATATTACAGACGTTTCAAAATATACTTATAATACGTAAGCTTTTCACACATTACGTTTTTATATGTTTTTTTTCGCTCGCTTTCATACATTTCAGTATCAGAAATATTTTGAAATACAGACGATACTGTTAAATGATTATTTTATAGCAATATAATTTTTACATTACTTGAACTCCAATCGTCATTTTGCAAATAATCGAAACCACATTCTTCAATATTAGTTAATTATTATTGATTTATTTGTAAATCGTATACTTAATAAACATAGCATACTGAAATATATTTGAAATTTTATTTCATCGGAATAATCATACGGGCCGATTTAATGCTGATCTCCCTATATATACATATATAATATATATGTTATAAAATAACCCATCCAAACGACCCAGTCTAAACTGATGTGACAATATATATATAATATAGGTATGGATCAGAGATGGGGACGTCAAATGTAAAATAAGTGTAAAATGTAGTGTAAAATAGAATTACTATTCTACATTTTACGTGTAAAATGTAAAAAACGAGGAAAAACCAGATAATTCCACCTTTTTATCTTCTGTTTTTTTCATAATAAATTCTTATTTCTCTTTAAATTTATATTTTAAAATAAAAATATTTTTTTTTTAGCACTTAAATCATATAAGATGTCTAATTGGCATGGCATGAAGTAATTTAAGTAATTAGGAAAACACTTTCGCAGAGGGGCTTCAGAAATTTTAGTACCAACACCAGGTCTCTAGGTAGTCTCTGAGCTGAGATATTAATTTTTAACCAAAATTCAAAAGGTCAGCCTTAACTTTTGTCGTACAGTAGTCCAGAATTATTTGGAAGGTATCATCCTCAAGAGACCTCGAATGTAGGCCAAGTTTCTTGCTTTTGTGAATTAATCCAGAAAAGCATCGCTTTTCTGTCTCTATTGATATGAAAATTGCAAAAGTCACAAAAACTGATTGTTTTTTTTAAACGATATGCATCTTTAATTCAATTTAAAACAAATATTATTGTTAAGTAATAAAAATAATTAACACAAAAAAATATGGCATTTTCAGACCTTATTCACACTTTTTTAATATTTAAATAGTTACTTTTTTCGTTTTTTCTTGTTTTTCGCGATTTTGAGAAAGCTTTTTTATATTTTACAATATTTTACATGACATTTTACATATTACACTTCATTTCACATTTTAAACGACATGCCGAGTCTTTTTCTATTTTACGTGTAAAACCCCATCTCTGGCTGTGGATATATGCATAAGAAACATATGTTGTGCGTTGTGTTGTATGAGTCAGTGAGACACATAAAATGATATTTACTACTTATGTTTGTGTGAACTGTTTTAATGTTTTGGACACATTAAGATGACAGAGCACTTATAGCGATAAAACAAAAGAAAATAAAAATATATGTAACACTTTTTCATCTTCCTTGTAATGGCATTAGTGCCGTATTCCATAGATAGAAATAACGTAATATTTATTTTCGGCCATAAACAAAATGATATGGATATCATTTATTTAGTAATTTAATATTTATTGATACCTATTGAGAACTGTAATGTATATATGATTCTATCTCTGAATATTATATCAAATATTTTTAGATAATAATTTGTTGAGTGACTGAACACAATTTATTGATTTTGATCAGAATAAATAATATCAAATGTATTTTTGTAATCAGCAAGTTAAAAACATTAAGACAAATTGGATAGGCATATTCTTAAGATCTATTGGATCATTAGAAACTATTTAATTATATTTAATGTGATTAATTCATCTGAATATTATTGACGATAGATCAACAATTAATTTCAAATAAAACTATCCCAGCTGTTACTTCAATATAATAATCGGATAATACGATATATTTTAAATGATGTAAAACTCGTTCAAAATTTGTTTAATATTTTATACCACATACTTTTATTGGAATATGCGATTGCAACAATTTATAAGCTTTAGTTGTCTAAATGGACAATTCAATTTTTTTCAGGTTTGGCCAAATACAAAACTCATTTCTGATACAAAATATTATATGAAATTGCAATATGTGTACCATTAGAAGTATATATGGCATTATTTACAATGATATATATATAAAATATTAACTTATTTGTCAATAATTTTACATCATTTCAAAATCATTACATAATCAGGTTCATAGCAACAATTTTCCTATAGATTATATTATATTTAAAGAAAACAAGTAGTTGGAAAATTGGACTGGACCAACCCGTTCATCATATTTGAATTGGAAAAACTACTAAACATTATTGTTATTGACCACTAATAATAATAATATTTTATTTTTTGCACAAAAATAAATACTTGTTAAAATAGAATGAATCTTAAAAACAAAATGCTACGCATTAATATATCCAACCCCAATATTACATAATAATGTTCTTTAAAAACTAGAAACCATTTTTATTACGTCTATTTTACCGGTACATTTCTAGCTGAGTAAACTATGGAATGAATTCTATTTTAGTATTATAATTAAATTTAAATAATTCGATGTATCTTTATGTTTCTAATTTTATCGCAAATATATTAGTCAAGTCATGAACTTCAGCCACTCCATTATATTAAATTGCGTAAGATAGAAAAACAGACAAATGATATAAAACTAATTACCATTATTTTTTTTTTGTTAAATAAACAATGACGTTATAAAAAATGCCATGCCCAGAATTTGTGTTTTTTTTTTTTTTAATGTTAATTAGGTTGAGATTGTAAGAAGAATTGCTATAAAACCAACTATTATTTTATACTTATTTGACACGAATGAATGAAATTTAATTATTGACAAAATTGAATAGCTGAAACCGACATTTGCTTATTAATTAATTAAAAACCTTTAATGCTGAATCTTTTGGGATTATTTGAAATGCTTTAAAAAATATATAAATAATTTTAATTATTAGCATTATGTTGATCAAGCAATTATATTCGTAATCCAATACATATTTTAACGGTGGAGATATTACTATTGGAAATGACACTCACATAACCGAATTAGATTTATTTAAATGTTACAGAATTTGGGTATACATAATTAATTGAACTACTCCAACATTATTTCAACTTCAATAAAAGATAATTGAACTTACTGAACTTTAATCTGCAAACTGAACATAAATTATTATTGTAGAATAATAAGATAAGTATAGCTAGTTTTCTAGTATGACATCACACTAGCAAACAATCGATTTTATATGAACGCAAAAAAAAAAGGGAGGGTGATTTTGTCTACTACACATAAATAATATATTATATGATGAAGATAGAATATTGAGTTGACTGACAATAAAATAAATCTTACATATTTTATCTGTATTATTCCGGAAGAAAAACGTCTGCACATAGGACAAATCAGATAACATTTATAAATGTCTATAGAAGAAATATTATTAAAATTACATGTCCGGTATTTTATTACTATAGCGCTCACACATTCAACGATGCGAGCATCAAATAAAAAGCAAAACAGACCTCACATGTGTACCATTGTAGATTTGGTTCGTTTTTATTGTTTTTATAAATTTAAATAGTTAGAAAAAAAAATAATAAATAAAATACAAACTTGTTTTTATGAAGTAAGTTGGACTACCACTTTTTTTTTGCCTCGCACTCACACTAAACAATATCCATGAATATATAACTTTAACTATATATATTTTTTTTACGTAAAAGTATATTTAAATCAATCATAAAATATATTTTATGCACTTTAAGATATCGCTAGTATATTTATTTATAAATGTTTTTTTCGTCAAAAATTTACTAAAAATAGCATTTTCACTAGATTATTAATATATGCTGTCAATGACTATGAGACTATGACTTTATAAAAAAAAAACAAAAAACTATTTTCTAGTTAAAATATATACCGAAACTCAAAACTAAACGACTGTATTCATCGACGGATTATCAAAAACTAGAGGCGGTTCCCATATATACGTTGTTCGTTTACGAGTATTGTTCAACTATTGAGTATGGCTATAAGTAAACGCGCGCGTTCACATACATTCAATTTCAATTTTAGCATACAGGATGAGCAAGAGCATGAAAGAGAATTATAGGAGAGAATTTGAGAGTAAATATTACTTCATATACAAAAAAGAAAAAAAAAAATTATTTGTTCAGCGGTGAGATTCCAGTTACGATGAAGACTGTTGAATGCTGTCCGTATTCATTCATGAATAAGGTAAGCAATTGCAAGCAAACCAATACCATGTTATAGAAAGGTTATCGGTTAGTTTTATGATTTTTTTTTTAATTACTTGCCATTGAGCAGCTTTACATATTGTGTTCATTATATTGAAAGGCCTTTATGTTTGTACATTTATCATGTACTTATTGAACATATTGCTGCTAATGATTTATATCAATATATATGAATTATAAAATAGACTTGCATTGCATGAATCTAATAATAATAAAGATTTTGCAAACATTATTTTTAAATACATATATATTAAATAAACACAATTTCTTTTTCCTCTTTCAACTTGCTCGCTTTGTAATGTGTGGTTTTAGAGGTATTTCATTATAAGTAATTATTATCCCATTTATGCTGAACAAGATGCAATTACCTGAAATGTCAATTAAAATAGAGAATAAAATGAAAAATATTACCAAACGCACAAAGGTATGGGATTCCGTCCACTACAACAAATTTAATATATCGGCTAAATGGATATATATTCAACAACTCTCACAGAAAATTTACTGTGTCACCAGTTTCCTTCATTATTATTGTTATGGGCACCTACCTATATTATACGAAAAACACTGAATAAAAATGGTATAAATGTAGGCATATATGTTAAACCATCTGTTGTTTTTCCTTAATAATATTCTCTCATTTTTCGTCCATAATATTTCTCGTTGATATCATCCTCATAAAAATCAAACACACATAAATAATAAAATAGACACATAAGCTGATCACTGATGAAAATTTTAATGGCTTCTCTTTTATTTTTCACTCATGCGCAATTTCAATTGATACAGTATCACACAGTGGCATTTAAACATAAGCACCCAAGATATTCAGATGTAAGATATTCAAATTTAAGTAAGTATATTGTTAGTAGAATTCATTATTTTATATTTATATTTCTTTCTAGATTTACAATAAGTATATACTATATATAGTATATGATCATTCTATCAACCGGCAAATGTGTGTTGAAAATATATATCTGTCAATCGGTCTCATTTGTAAAAAATAAATTTTATTACCTATTTATACGAAAAGATTTATGTTATTAAATTAAATGTTGATTATTAGTTCATTAATCATCATAGATATTAATTTATTTGCTAATACTCGTATATACTCGTAGGCAATAGAAAGACTTTTGCAGTAGAAATTGTTTTAAATTCATTTTTTATTTCTAAAATCCATTATAGGTGCGTAAATTTTTAATTCAAAAAAAAAAACCCTGAAGGCTCACCTATTAAATAGGACCGCAATATAAACAGTGTAAAGCACAAAAAAAAACATGTAATATATTATATTACATTATTCATGTAATATATTACATTATTTAATTGTTGATAAGGATACACAATACATACACATCATAAGAACAAATAAATAAATAAATATTTGTCATAGAGCATAAATACCCACATAGAATAAAACAAACAAAGAAATGCAATATATATATTTCTAATTTTTAATATTATTCCCTAGCGAAGCATCACAAAGGACGGACCTCAAGTGATGTCAGTCTGGCTGGTTACGACTTACGAACACGAGTTTCATGTATCCACACAAATACAATAATATAAAATAAATTGGTGAAACGATGATGGGGCCCAAATATTTATAACGAATAATTTTGTTTTGTGAATTGAATATTTTTCGAATATTTATAGGTGAAGAAAGTAAGGGGTTAATAATACCGTGTATTATTCGAACACATCGACGTGTATTACTTTTATTTTACCATACAAAATATGTATTTTACTAAAGCACGCAGATAGGTATGCTATTAATCCCCTCGGGTGAAATTTTATTTTGAAATTGTAAAAATTCTTATTTGAAACAATATATAAAAGATTCACAATTTTTATTTTCTATTATGTAGACTTCATTATTTAATTACTTATTATCAAAATATGAGTACTATATTGGTATGTAAATAAAAAATCGGTTTAATTTTGCTCAAGGTTGGAAATGTTAAAAGCATTATATTTAAAACATAGTTAAAACAAATATTTTTTTAATAAAAAACATTTGAAAACCTTAAAAAAAAACATTTCTAAAAAACATCTCAAACACAATTAATTTTTCATTTAATTTTAAATATTACAAATTAAATCTTGCGCGTTGTATGTAAGTGCAAATGAAAATGTAACTTGTAAACATATTTAACTACACTTGCTAGTTAGTAGTTTACAATTTTATTACATAAATGTAGACTGTAGTTAACACTAATTACCATTGTATTCTTTTATATAGTTAATAAATTTTCTCAATCAAGTTCCAACATGACTACAACAAACTTGGCGAGAATGAAATATCGATGCTTTTTATTACGTACATATTAACAATAAAAACGCGATGTAAGCAGTGAAACTGTGGTGTTATTTTGTTACTAAAAACTTAGTGATAACATAAATTTACTTTCAAATGGTGACTAATTGTATTTATCTCTAACAATTATCTAAGTTGTACGCTTGATTAATTGCCATTTATTTTATTTTACTTTCTTTTAATTCCATTCGTTCATCTTAATTAATAATATTTTGTGGAAGGTACAGTGATGGGAAGGTTTATTACGTAATATTACCCAAGGCTCAGTAATATTGGTAATTTATCATTTTTTCGAAAATCTTAAATTTACATGTGTAATGTGTTTAATTTCAGATGTGCCAAATTTGCATCAATTCCTAATACAATTAGGGGTAGGCAATACAAATAATGTGCTTTTGAGAGCGAATTTACATTATTCACTAGAGGTGGTGTGTCGAAGGGGGTAAGTTATATGGGGAAATGTTCGTCTCTAAATATAAGTATAGTACATACATTGTTACCGGTAATATTACACAAAAATAAATTACCGGTAATTTTCCAACACTGGTATATACATATAACTTAATTACATTATTTCATTGTTTCATTATTTATTTATTTTTTTCATTTTTACGAGGAAAAGCAGATAAATACCCGTAAAAGTCTGATTTTCGAGCGATAATTAAATATCAAAAAACTTAAAAGATCCCTTTTATTTATTTATTTATTTTCTTTAAAAAAACATGTTTTTTACCAACCCTGATTTTGCTCCTTTTTATAATTTAATTTAATGAAATCGATTCGATTAGATTCTAAGAGCGATCATAATAATATCTTATATTATATCCACAATCAAATCAACATATTTAATTAAAAACGTACCTATATAATCATATTAAAATAATGAAATCGAAAGGAATGATCCTCAACTCATATATAATGGAAAATAAAAGAAAGCAAAATAAAATACATCAAGAGTTTACAATAAAGTTTAAAAAATCAATAATATCCATAAGCATAGAGGCTACATAGAAAATAAATGTCACGTGTGCTTAAAATTTATGAGATTTGTCACATACGTGAAAAGAATTTGAAATCATTAAAAATAAATAATATGCAATCTAAAACTAAACACAACATTTGAATTACAAAATTTATTTTTATCAAAATAAAAAAAAATAAAAATAAAAAATGGAAATTTCTTCGAATTTTATTTTTGTTTTCTTTTTTAATTAATGGTCATATTTTTTAAAACACACATTTAAAGAAATAATAATAGGCAATACTTTTAGAAATGTCGTAAGTTAAGTAAAATATAATATTTGATGTTAAAATTATATACATATATGTATTATGCAATTCAATTTATGAGCTATGTATTACGGCAGTGGCTAGAGATGACATATAAGATTTACGTAATTTTTTGGTAAAGGGAGAAAAGGAAACATTTACCTTTTATTAAAAATTGGCCAGAGCGAGGGAACACATCAACTTAATGAAGACCATTAGAAACCTTTTACTAAGAGAAATTTAAATAAAAAAATAATGTATGCCGGTTGAAAATCGGCTTATATCACATAAAATTTTATGTCATATAATCACTCCCATTCCCATGTATTACTCCTTGAAATGTTTAATAATTAACATAATTCGTTCTGTTTTCGTAAAATTTGGTTAATGTATAATATTATATAATACGTTGATTAAAAAAATGATGACATTATGCTTAACGTTCATTTACCAAAACGTTCATATTTACTTATAGTCGAATATTTGCATATAACAATCCACCATCAACTCTAATGATACAAACAAAATATATATTTAAACAATATATAAAGAAAAATGTGATGGGTGTTCCAACGAAAACATTTTTTTCTTTTTTTAATATTTAACATATATACGGCTTCTATGAGAAAAATGAAACGGGCAAAGAAGTTTAAATAATGGTATTTATTAATTCTATTTATTTATTCATATAATATATGTATTATATTGATACATTACATTTAATATGTGATGGAAAAAAATAATTTTTAACCCATGCTGGCATTTGCCCATTTGCAAATGTATTTACTGAACGTATGAAAATATATTAAAAATAATAATTAAATTAATAAAATTATGGATTAAAAATCACAAATAAATAAACAATTAATTGTATATGTATAGTTGTATAATATACGATTAAAATAGTATGCATATATCATTGAATTGAATTATTTTATATATAATATATAGTAATTAAATTATAAATTGCACTATTTACAGAAATTAACACCAATGGAATGGAGTGTTATCAAAATTTGTTCATTTAATTATATAAATCAAGAATATCTTGCGAAAATTGATGAAAATGAAAATTGTACTCCCGCGTATCAATACACACGAGTCAATACATACGGTTGATTTGGTATAACAAAATGCCAGTCTTCCAACTCATATATTTTTTTAACAAAAAAAAAATGCTCCCAAGTCTCACGAAACAAAGGATGTATCATCAAATCTCTGAAATGTATTTTTATGATTTTGAGGTATTTCCGAGAAAATTCGGGTAACGAAATTCGAGTTGATTTTTTTTCGCTTTTGCTTAATATTTGAAAACCATAATTTATTCTTCTTCTCCATCGTTTTGTTCATACCAAATTACAAATAGCAATAAAAAAAATTCACAAAGTGTTGTCAACCATTTATTAAAGTGGAGCAAATAACTTTTCAACGAAAGATTTCATTATATGATTCAAATGTATGTTAACTTTAAATAAATATGTTAATAGTTAAATAATTTTATTTAAACGATAATTTTTATTACTTTGTTTGTCTCTGTCTGAAAGGGAGCATCACCGATACTTATATCGGCTTTGTATTGGCTCTACCCTGAAGCTTTATTCTTTGCTAATTAACTTATTAGGTGAATTGTGTGAATCTACATCAATATTCTTAATAAATAGTAAATCTAGGATTCAATCCTCTATAAATATATATCTTAATATCAAATACTTGAATCTTTTCAAAATCAATTGTAAAAAGAAAAAAGCATTGTTCGTCAAAAGCTTTGTCGTCGTGTTAATACTCGTTCATCTTATAGGTGGGGCAAATAGTTCGTTTTTATTTTTACTTTTTGCAAAAATTATATACATTACTCTAATCCCTTTCCACTAAAAGTCTATTAGATCTTTATGTAGAAGTGTAGGTACAAAATAAAATTTAAAAAATTACAAATAAAATTAAAATATATTTATTCAAAAATATTTTATTTATATTATTATGTACTTGTACATATTTACTTCTATGTAGAAAGAAAAATGAAATGAGGAATTCAAGTCAAATAAAATCAATCACAAATTATTCGTTACTTATTTTATTTTGAAATAAGAGTCTTATTCCAGGGTACGATATACTTCTAATTATCAATTAATAAATTATTGAAAATCGAATATTTTAAACAATAATATTTTTCTCATAAAATTTCATGAAATATGTCACAAAAAAATTATTGAATAAATCATAATTTTAATTATTTCCCAAAAATACCGTCAGAAATAAAAATTAAATTTTATTTAAGTCGTGATTAAATCATTTTATCCCTGGTAGTTTCACGTATTACGTAATAATTATTATTTTATTTTATTTTATTAAAAAATACAATAAACTGATTGATTTACTTGACACCAGGCAATAAAATAAGCTGTAGTAATCGTTTTTTTTTTTTTGCAATAATGATTAGGATTTCGCAGTACTGATTTGGAAATTTTCAGTAAAAAAATACTGGATTTTCTAACGTTTTTCTTCAATATTCTAGCTTTAAACTTCATTAAATGAATAAAGAAATTCATTCTTCATTTAATGAACTATAAAATAAAGCTTAAACTGCAAAATCTGCACTCCAAATAATCAATCATTTTTCATATAAAATTATAAATTATGAGCGATCACTGCAAAAAATCAATTTATTCTTATTTATTTTATTTATGTTTCAAAATTAATAGCAAATTGGGCTTAGTAAATGAAAAAAAATCGCCTCCGGCTTCGCCAGGATTTGCAGTAATGAATTTTTCTTATTTTATGCCGCTGCTTGACACTGTAGTGAAAATCACATTACAAAAAAAATCGAACCGTCGTTATATCACTAAAGTGGAGGAAAAAACATTCTAACGAAAGATTTTCTTAAATGGTTGAAGCCATTGATAAATTTTAAAAATAAGCTCAATGCCAATTGTCAAATAGGATTATAAAAATTTTGCATCAACGAAAAATATCAAATACACTTTCTAAGATTTTTACAGATATGTATCAGTTATATAATAAACCATTAAAATTTAACTTTATTTATCATTTAATAATCTAATCGAATTAAACAAAAGATTTACATTAAGAAAACAATTTTTGATAATCTGACAAAAACTTCAGCTTTCCCTCATATACCATTCATTACCACCTCTTGGTTGATATAAGACATTTTATTAAACTTTTATTTAAAATCTGGTAATATTAATTAAGAGGTTCAGGTTATTCTTATATATTGGTTAGTTACACAAGAATTAGCTGGACATCACAGTTAAAATTCGATAAGTTGCGAAAAATTATTTTGGAGTTAATTCTTGAGAGAACAAAAACAAAAATGATATGAAGTTCTATTCAATTCTGACTAAACACATTTTATTTCCTCGCAAGTCGAGCGTCTTGGAAAACGGTAAAACGCAAGTAATATGTCATATTACTGATTCCAGCTAATACATATGAAATACATAAGCATGTCACATATAATAAAATGTTTTGTAAATGGTATAGAGGATTTTTTATCTTTATAAAACACAAACTTATTACATAAATGTTGCCCAAAAATTTGTAAAGGGTATTTTAAATTTTTTAAATTCGAGAAATTAATTTGTTTAAAACGGTCTTCTAAAATTAGGATTTAAAAATTGAAAGCAATGCAGATAAATGATAACGATATCCAAACAACAATTATTATGTTAACAAAAAGTTATAAATTCCCACTAGGCTAAAGCTATAACTTATGCTTATAGTTATATACATACATGCACACGGGTTACCCCTCCGAATATATTAAAAAAAATTACCCTATCTCCAATTTGGAGAAAATAGTATGTTTTTTCAGTTTTTAAACAGAAAATAGTTTTTTTTCTTGTTGTGGGAATATATTTCATGAAATGTACCGCACCCCCAAAAAACAAAATCGTGTGCATATATGCTTATATACTATGTATCAGTCCTAGTATACACGGAAATGTTAATGTGAAATGTCATTATGCAGATAAGGTATAACGTTATGTGAATGAAAAGATGGCTTAAATGTATTGAAAAATTCACCAACCCATTCATTCTTGAAATTTCCAATATTAAGAAAAGATTTTATTTTTGAAAAAAAAAAGAAGCAAAGAATGAATATAGGTCAATTTTCAAGAGTTTCACGATAATATAATAATAGAGGTAATGAAGCTTAAAAAAAGCTTTACTTAATCCAGATGCAAGCATGCGTGTATTTATTGTCATACCGAATCATACATATACTTGAGACATCTTAACAAACATTTTGTTATTCATGTTAGATTATGTTATAACCTAATTTTACCGCATCATGTAATACCTCATCGACTACCCATATCGTATGTCATGCCTTTTTACGTTGCCTGCAATAACAACATTAGAAACAAACTTCATACAACATTTCACTTATTATATACGAGTAGTTTCATATAAACATAATATTATACATACTTGTTGCGCATTTGTACGTCTCCGGTTTTATTCACAGCAACAATTGTCTATATTTTATACAACTAGAGATACTTTAGATAACGCTAACAGTCATAAGTAAGGCCATGCATATAAAAGATCAAGGCTAAATCATTTATATCGTTAGAGGAAAATTTTCTTGGCTTTTTATTAAGCATTTAGTGTTTTTCTTTTATTTCTTGTTTGGTAATAGATTTAGCTTTTCATACAATCCAAAAACTTTGTTTTTCAACATGGTAATTGTAACAAAATATAGTTATTTATTTTGTAATATTTTATGAATTTTAATGGTTTGGACAAGAAAAAAAACTGATATGTAGCAATATGGCAATTGATTTATTAGGGCTTCCAAACCTATGATAATTTTTTACTTATTTTTCAAAGTTTTTATATAACTTAAGTAATTCAGAAATTAAATCATAATAAAGAACTATCGCTTCAACTTTTCTATAAAATTTGCAGCTGTTTTGAGGAGAAATATACTTGGCGTTTTGGAACTTGAACATTTTGATTGCTTTAATAAATTTAAAATTAATTTACACGATTGTTTAATAATTTTATAACATATTCGAATTTCATAATTAGTTAAAAGGGTATTGCGTTAATTTGAAACCAAAAATAAAATATTTATAAATAGCTTTGCATTGCTGTGCTATGCAAATAAGTATAAGTACGAAAAACTATAACCATTTTTAACATATCTATGTTATGTATCGATTGGAAATATTGTATTTTTAATATGTACAACAGCTTGAAAATATAATAGAAATAATATGTTGAGAATAATATTTACAATAATTCCATTGAACATTTTTAATTTGTATAAGTAGATACAACAACGATTGAATTGAAAATATATTTAGCTCGCTGGATAAATATTTATTTAACTATAATCATTTTTATAGGAATTACGAAGAAATTCGAATATTTTAATGTTAGATAAATTAATAACAAACACTGAATAATTTAGAAAAACAGACACCTGGTATTATCTACAATACTATTTTTTTTATTTTATCGGAGGTTTGACTTTGAAGCAAATAAAATAAAATTACTAATGTAATGTTAATGTACAAATATCTGTAATAAAACGGTAGTACATAGAATTTTGGTACGGCAACTCCTTACTTTTCAAAATCCACGTCTACATTCAAGAGAATAATTTTGTAATATCCATACAATAAACAATTATTTTATTACTAGAAGCCTTCGCTCGCTGCGGCGTCGAGCTCCTACGAAGCAGTACCCTGACAGTTTGCAAATTTCTAACCTGCTGTAGACCTATACTTCAGGTTAGCTTTCAGTTTTAGGTGCTGGGAGTGGTATAACACCCCTAAGGTGCAACACAATTGTAGGCGACGAATTGTCAGGTATATAATTGGAAAGCGTGGACCTTTTAATTCTTGGTCGCAATAATTATCAGGGAATTGGAGAGTGTTTTAACTTCTGTGGGTCTGCTACAGCCAAATCATACCTCCACTTAGACTGAAATCAATTGACGATCTATCTCCGGATATTACATCCTTCTACATCCCCCTACATATCTTTACAGCTTCCTCATATTCAACATCTTCAACATCCACCACTACATTCTCAGCTATTGCATCTCATCCTCATGCATCCCTTGCCATTACATTCATCTACATCTATGCACGTCTATTCCAGTACAAACTCTGCCATTGACATCTCTTCCTCAGACATTCCATGCCATTACATCCTTATACACCTCAGCTATTTCATTCAGAGACATCTCCCTCCTGATATATGCCATATTGCCATCTCATCCTCATGTATCCCTTTTCTAAGTACATAATGTAATTTAACAATGTTGCATGTGTTTAATCATAGTAGGCGAGATTATTGATTTTTTCAATATTTCATTTTTGCTTTAAAAATCTTTGTTCTAATCAAGTAGGTAGGGCATTATCAATTTCAGAGAAATTGCCTAATTTCTCTGGAAAGTCTTGTAGTGCTTAACTACACACAATTAAATTATTTTAAAATTAATATTGTATTTATTTTATCATTAATTTGATTATTTGTGTTATTCTATCAATGGTTGTCATCAGACTAGACTTATATTCTTTTAAGTAGTCTCTTGTTAAGTTAGATTGCTAGATGATGTTAGTTATCTGTTGTTATATTATAACTAGGCTACGCGAGTCACCACAGTCTTGACCTAGAAACTCCAAACCGAATAATCTGTGAAAATTTCATCACGCCAAAACTCAGCGTTCGAGAGTTTTTGATGGGATATACAAACAGACAGATTTTCTCCTTTATAGTTAAGAAGATGTCAATATAAACTCATGCATAATGGTATAAAAATCAATATAATCATAAATTCATGTTTCTAATAAAAAAATTGAGATATATATATCGGTTGAAGAATCTTAAAAGCGATTTTTTTTAATAGCACACATGACATCACTGTAGTGTATTATAAAGAAAAATCAATAAATGCTTGATAACTCTTATTTTCTCATAATTAATAATAACCTTAAACTCAAATTGCTCATGTAATTTGGTCTCCAGGGATGTCAATGATTGAATCATTAGATCAGTATACATATCTAGTATTAATTTTAATTTTATATTAGATTAAGAGATTTGACACATAAGTTCATATTTCTATTCAACATAGTTTTATTTTAACTTTGAATAATAAATAAATAAAAAAAAATGTCATCAATCATATTATTATATATTATGTTTTGGAATTACTTATTAAAGTCAAATCTTTCGTTATATGTATTTATGTTATATTTTGTAATCATTAATGCATGATGCAAAGAAGTCACAGCACTGTTTTTGAATAATTTATTAAAAAAGAATAACAGTCAAAAAATCCTCGTTCCAATTATTGATTTGGCGACATATTCGCAAAATTAAGGAAATATAAAATTACTACTATCTGTTATTAATAAAAATCATTCAGCAATCACTTATATATGTATTGAAGATTTAAAATATTCTTTATTTACAGGAGAAAAATTGATAATCAAAAATTATTTCGGTGTTTTTTTTTTGAAAGCTCTTACATTGTGTTTAAGCAATAATTTTGTAATTAGAATATAACGAAGAGATAGACACTTATCCCCAGAGAGGCATTAGCGGGGGAAGCAAGTTAATCAAGAAAATCTTTATTTATTACTGAACATTTGGACGATTTTTACCGAACAAAATTTTAATTCCTATTTTCAATAACCGCGCTAGATATATTAAATTCTGTGTGGAAAAGGTAATAAAATTCGTTTGATTTTAGAATTTTCATTTTTGGATGAAACTCAATTTTAAAAACGAAATATACATTATACAATTTAGAACAGTAATCGCTTCTAATGTCTGCATTGAGCAGATTTTCTATTACTTTAGGCCTTAATATCATGTAACCGAAATTTCGAAATCAAAAAGATTGTATTTCAATTGCATGAATTAAATAGTAGCAATTTGATTAAAGTTGAAATTTTAATGATTGTTTTTGCGAATTACTTATATTGATGAAAAAATCAAAAAATGCATGAATCACGAAAAAACAAGTTACCAATGGATTGGTACACGACTCCATTTTTTTGAAGAAAAAAAAATAAACATTACTCAAAAGTGCACGAACAAACAAAAATATTTCGAAAACATTACATCTTTTTTTAATTTTTTTTTTAAAATGTCTGATTTATTTTTAGAAAAAGATTTTTTTTTCTACCCTGGTGCTCTCGTAAAAATATAAATATAAAAAAATATTTCTTATTCAGTTAAAAATAATCAATGCGCGAAGAGACAGAATATAAATACATCATAATAAATCATTCTTGAAACTAATACCTGAACACTAGACAATTCATTAGTCACCTATTATAATTGATTTTTAATTATGTTGTAATTTGCAATTGTGAATAATTGATACATATAATGATAAGACAAATTAAATTAATTTCAGCATATATTTAGGTAGGTAGATAGTAGGTACTCCTACGTAATTGAAAATTATAAATTTTATTATTATTACAATAATTATTTAATTACTATTAATAAATTACTTACATTTCAATTCTATTTCATGTATTCATGGTATTCTATTTGAACTATACACAAATTGTATTAATAGTCGATACAGAAATAGTATAATTTCATACGAGTAGGTATGGTATTTTTAAATGTAACTATTGTGAGTTGTAAGTTAAATTACATATATGATAACCAAAGTACGCCTTTTATGTATAGTTAGGTATATATATTGCATAGGTGTTAAGTAAGTAATTATATTTTATATGGGTGTATTTACTTTATTTTTAAAATAAAGGAATTTTATAAGTCCATTCAATACCACATTGTGATTTCGTAAATGCTAGAATATCTACTGAATTTAAAATTAATACTATAATTTTGATTTGGTGGTGTGATCGTTTTTTTAAATATGTTTAAGAGAAACAAACTCTTTTGATCATTCATTTTTTTTTATTATTATAACGTTTGGATATAACTTGATATCATCTTCAGATAATTTTTTCTAAAAAACAATTAAACAAAACGAAACGTTATAAAAAAAAAAAATACATGATTGATAGAAAGGGTTTGTTTTTCTTGAACATATTAATACAATATTTAATAAATAAATAAATAAATAATAATACTGATATATATAAAATTAAATTAAATACAATTGAAATCTTAATCTTTGGAATCAGAGTGTTGGAAGTCACTTTGAATCTTTAATGTAAAATATCATTAGTGAATTAGTAATACTCCTATTAAGAGAAATTTTTGGGAATAGAATTCTAATTTTCTTTTTTTTATTTATGAACCACAACTTTAATTGAGCTGTATAAGAAAGATATCATTTATGACTTGCGGATGCGGATATTGCAGATAAAAAAATATGATACTTAAAAAAAAAGAAAATTTGAATAAAATAGTTGGGGAACTCTCACACTAATTGACATCAATTTTAATAAAATTAACTCGTCATGAATCGTTCACTCTAAATAAACGAAAAACGGTAAACAAATCAATGGAATAACAAAATCTCTCCTCCTTAGTCTTTTGAATTGTTGGTCGAAACGCTTATATAGTCAATAATGAAATTAATTATTTAATATCCGCGGATATCAGCGAATAAATTTAAATCAGTGGATACTTGCGGATGCGGATACAATTTTTGGTATCTTTGCACATCTCTAAAATATATATGAAAATATGGTATATAATGTCCAACTGAATGGGTTCCAATAAACTGACTAATAATAATATATTCTTTCAGTTCCTCGTAACAATTCACGTGTATATGTTCACAATAAATATGTTAAAGGTCAATATTGTATGCAAAGAAAATATTAATAATATCTCCGATATTACATATAATAACATCAAATTTGTATGCCTACTAGGGTGGAACGAAAAAGAGGTTTTAAACCGAGTTTTGGCCTGAGCAAACTTTAATAATGAAATTGATTGGCCAATTGAGAAAAAAAATTGAGATTTTTTCCCGGAATAAAGTTAAAATACAGGTGACACCAGGGTTCCAAAAATTTATAACACAAAATTTGACTTTAAAGCCATTTTAGACAGCCAAAATGACAGCCTAGAGTTTTATAATGTTAGGGGGTTGTAGAAAAGAGTTTCATGATTCCAACGAACTATTGACTAGCCCAATTGGACCCAAGATGGCCGACTGACGACTTCTAACCTTTGCGCACCTCATGAAAGCCATATTTTTGAACAATTTTTTCTTATTATGGCTTTCTTGAGGTGCGTAAGAGGTAAAATAATTAAGTCGTGTTACGTTAATTTTAACTTTTTTCCAAAAAAAAAATCTAAACATTTTTTTTTTCTCAATTGACCAACTAATTTCATGGTTAAAGTTTGATCAGGCCAAAACTCGGTTTTTTCGTTCCACCCTAGCCTACGTTAAAAATAATATGTTTCCAATCACGTCTAGTATAATACACTGAATTGTTGTTGCGAAATAACATAACATATAACGTATGCCACAAATACCCTATTACTTCGATTTTATTTTACAACTTATATGACTTATTTTCGTTAATTCGTATATTGTATAATATATGAATAGAAATACGAAATTCATACAATAATATATTTTTATTTGATTTATTATTATCATGGTTAATATTATTATCATCAATATTCAATACACTCAACCAACAATACTTTTTCAATAGAGAGAGGATAATCCGTATCGGCATCATTTCCTCATACATCGCATTCAAAATGGTTTTCCAGTCGCCAAGACAACCACTTTATACAGACTGCGTTTGTTCCAATTGTTATCCAGTTTAGTTTTGTACTTTGTAACATAAACCGTGATTTTTATTTTTCGCATTCAGGAACAACATTCAATTTATTATTTTATTCAAATACAAAAAAAAAAAGCCTTTTTTTGTTCAAATTATTCAAAAGTGTATATATATATATGCTCTTCGAGACATTTATTAAAGAAAAGATATCAAAATTGAATAAAGGCACATTAAACGTCAGGATTTATTATATTTTTTATTGTGTTACTTTTAATAATAGAAATTTTATAATAAAAATAAAGAAAACAAAAAAAGTAAGTTTGTGATATTATCTAAGTATGTCTTTGCAAGAAGATGTTATTGTTGAAGAGGAAAATGATGATGAATCGTGGATTGAAAACAAAAAGGACTTTGTAACAATGGGTGAAGATGGAATTTTGACTATACAAAATATTGGTAGAAATTTTCAGGTAGGATTACAATTTATTTAATTAATTGCGTAGCGTAAGTTTTATAATTACACATTAAGCGAAGGAATAATCAAATTTAGTGAAATTTATTTGAATGCATTAAATGTGCGGACTTAAATCTTTTAACCAATAGTTACTTATTAAATAATCTAAAAAAAAAAAAATAATTGAATAAGAACCGTTAAACGTACAAATGTATGAAAGTTATAAGAAAATCCAAAGGACATATTTCAATATTGCTGTATCAAAAAGGAGTGATATAGTACATCAGTCATGATAAATATCAATATCAATAAATAAAATAATTTCTGTATAGCTTGTATGCGCAATTATATATGTACATGTACACGTTTAATAAAATTTAATAACTATAAACTCAAAATATTGCTATGTACAAATATCACCCCCGAAATATATTCCATTCGAAAGCTAATTAGACTAGACATATTGTTGATAGTTTGAACCATTTGTTGATTGTGTAAAAGTTGTTGTTTATCATCAAAACATTCAAATAAAACAAATGATCACAAAATTTAAAGCAAAGTAATCGTGAGTTGCGTATTTTATTAGTTCAATTTTTGAATTAATTGTTATATGTGAACAAAATGTTAATTATAATAAATAAATTAAAATAAAAATTATGGTGTTTCATTATGTATATTAATTTTTACTCGCTAAATATTCTGTACAGTGAAAAATACAACAAATTTCTATATTTAGTGATTACTGAATAAATTAATGATTCCATAAAGTTTAAACAAAAAATTTTCTTATAAAAAATTATTATTTTTAATTAAAAACATGATAGAAATAATATGCGCATCTACAATCGAAGGACAAAATTTACTTTGCACGCAATTTATGTCTTTATTTAAACAAAAACTGTGTTGTCCTTTTTATTTTTGTTTTTTTGTTTTTTTGTTTTTTTTTCTCAATTCAAGGCTTATTGATTTCACCAAAACATATCTAATTATTATGCATATTATGTTATTCGTATTCGTACACAGTCGTTACTCGTAAATGGTGAACAGATAGAAAATACTATCTATGTATCTATCGCCTGTCCTTATATTCAATTTCAATGTAGGTTAATATAATACTCTTTTCTTTTTTACTATAACAACATGAAACAAAACACATTTAATTTCATTTCATTCGACAATTATAATCTATATAAAAGTCCAGTTAACTTAAGGTTTGCACATAAGCTTTCAAAATAACAACACCAACATATATTTAATTTAATTTAATTTAATTTAAAATATATTTGTGATTAAAGCAGGGATTGACTTACTATCTTCATTGAATCTTCAGCGTTAAGCATTTTGAATCTATACCCTTTCCAGATCATATAATGAAATTACTCTTACCATTCTCGGGATACCAAAAGCAATTTGTGCAAAAAAAAGCTTGTAAATCCTAGAATTGATAATTTTCTGAACAGATTTTGAAAAGTTATTTTTTCTGTGCTGTGTTTTCTATAACACAGTGTTTGCTTTAATTCGAGTGGACTCTTTTCAGTTATTGTCACTTATCAGATTCAACGTGCCGAATTCGCGACTTAGGAACCATGAGTTCATCTTCATTGAACAGCACAGAACAAACTATGGTATGTTTGAGTCTATGAACAATATGTTTAGAATTTTTAATTCGGTTGCACATTCTTTCAACTTCAACACTTCGCGAGTTAGTTTTCGTAACCGCTGCAAGTCTTTACCGCCGTCGTTTTAATTTAATTTTATTTTAATTTTTATTAAATGTTGGACTTTTTGATATAGTACCAACGTTCCGGAAAGTTTTTGTTTTTTTTTTGTTGTACTGTTTTTAACTATTTTTTTAGGTTAGTCATTTTTTTTCTTTTTAATAAGAACAAACATCTTAATATCGATCTATAGTATATGCACAAGTCATTTTTAATTAAAAAAAAAATTAATAACTTCAAAATACAGCTTTTGAGCAAACATTTTCAAAATTGAGTATTTTATTAAATTGACAATAATTATTAAACCCTGTACGATGACCGTTGATGACCTTAAATATAAAGCATTCAAAAAAGGTGCCAATGTGAATTAAAAAAAAAAAAAAACAAAAATGTGCTTTGTTCATACCTCTTTTTTTCAGCATTTTGATATCGGACATAGGTCATCGACGTACCAATGAAATATATACATGAAACAAACAAAAAAAAATCTTGACCTTCCATCACGAGTCAAACACGACATATTTGAAAACTATAGTTGTATTTTTCACGAAAATAATATTCTGCGTCTTTTGGTATATTGACCAATATCCGACCACTGAATTCTGAGCCTCAACTCAAATGGTCAAAAAATAATTTAAAAACAAAATTTACGATACCAATATTTTATTCTTTTCAATTTTCAATTTAAATTTCCCAAAAATGATGTAAAAACATATTCTTCCTGAGGATTTATATGTATATAGCCAAATAGAACATTTAAACTTGAAAATGCTGGATTCTAAACCGACGACGCGCATGAAATTCAATTTCATCCAACTTTAGGAATATAATTTGTCTCTTCAGTTTACAAAATTTAATACAAAGACAGAATCCAGAAAATGACAACGTATATATTTAAAAATAATAAAAAATAAAATTATAACAATTTATTTTCCAGTTTTTGCTGAATTTATTCATACATCGTCTTTTTTACATACTCTTTTTTTTCAATCATCATATTTATAATCATCATATTTTGGACGACAGAACCAATAGTTCACCTCTAATGCCCCAAAATTTTGTATGATTAATAGAATCTCGTTATTTAGTTATATTTTAGCAGTTTCCTAAGAGACCATCAATAAAGTTTATATGAGAGATTGATGTGAAATATGTGCCGATAAGTTTTCCAAACTTTGAAAATTGATTTAGAAACGGTCTCCAAAAAATGTTTAACTGAGAAAATTATTCTAGAACTTTTCAATGCTATAGAATTGAAAATAAATTATTTATAGGTCAGCGTACGAGTCCATGGCAAGAATTTTCTATTTTTATTTTATTTTTTTTATTTTAAATCTTCCTTTCAATAATAATTGAAGATGTAGAACAAATTTTATTTCTCATTTCACTGGAGTATAATTGTTTGAAGTCACTTTGCGTGCAAAACATTTATTTATAAACTTCAATTGAATTGAATTGCCAAAGTACACGAATACAAGAAGAGTAATTATTAAGTAATTATACTGAAAAGTAAAAATAAAGAAATAAAGTTTCGATATTCATTATTCAATAACAGGAAATTTGTATTATTATTAACTTGAAAGACTTAAAATGTTTTAATATATTTTTCTCATGCCAACCAATATTCTAATATTCAATTTTCTCTTTGTACTCGCCTAACTTTTACATTTAATTTTTGAGAACTTGAGGTGTTGTGTCAAAGTTTGGTAATTATTATAGAAGACCGATTTTTCGGTCAATACAATAACTGGTATATTATATTAAAATATCAATAAGTTAGGTAAGGCGTAATTAATTAATATATCCACGAACGATATAAATACTTTTACTATATACATAAAAAGAACAATATTATCTTACCTTTAACGAAATGCTTCTGTGCGCGTGCCATCAAGTCACGAAGACGCCACAGCACATAGAACACAATAAATTTAGCATCTTATACCTATATTTTACTTTGAAGTCTTCATAATTAATTAGTAAAGTTTTCTTCGTCAAGCTATTAGCACAACAAGCTATTGAAGTTAAGTTAAAATATGCATATTGTCTTAAATAAAAGTTTTTATTTAAAAATTGCAAGAAGAAATACTTAAATAGGTAAAGTTTTGTTTTCATTTTTTATTTAAACTTTTCATAACATATTCAGAACCTGAACAATAAACATATTAGCTGGTCGTATATAAATAACACTGGTAGTGTGTGTTACTAACATAAAAACTTTTTTATGAATGCTGTTGAACTTTTTACATTATTATCTAAAGCCCACATTCTTAAATATTTTTATCACATAATGTGATTTTTTTTTTTTCTTTTAAATGTAAGGTTCAAGTAAAAGTTAAAGCGTTTGATGCAAAAGAGAACCGAAGTGGTAGTGAACCAGATACAAATGAAATGCAACAATCTGATGGGATTAGAGGTGCAAGTCGCAGACAATTAAAACCTATTTCAGGTAAATAAAATTCAATTATAGTCAAATAAGTTTTCCATTCTTTTAAAAATATTTTTTTTTTTTATTTTTAATACATATTAAGCTATGTCTAAAAACCTAATGAATGAAACATCTTTCAAAGGACTTCAACTCTTTCCACAGAATATTTCACGTCAGAGACGTGCACGCGGTAAGTTATTTTTGTTAAATATAAAAATACAGCAATTTTTTTTTCAAACCAAAAATTTTAGAACAATAAAATAAAAATCGCGAAACTGTACATTTATAAAATTTATAATGTATATTATATATATCCTACATACAATTTGATTGAAAATGTTAAGCCTGCTTTTATTCAAATTTTTTGGCATGGAACAAAATTTAAATTTTTTTTAAATTAAGAGCTTTTGTTTTATTTTATTTTTTGTGTTTGTGAGAAAGGTAATTTGGGAGTTTTCTTTTTTTTTGTAAGTACCTATTTTTAATTCAAATTAATATTTTTGGTAATATTATAGTATTATGCAATTATGTATATAAAAGGTGTTGGCGTCCCTTATTTATTCATGTACCTGCTTTATTTATAAATTATAAATAAAAATGCTCTAATAAAATAAGTCGAAGAAGAAATTTTTCTTTATTCTGATTGACAGAAACATGGCTTTCCGAAATTAAGTATAATCTTTGTGTTAAATACCGTTGTGACTGACTGATAGATACAGTATATATTAAGAGCGAGAGGTTGGTGATTGTGGACCTTTTATTTACTTGCTGGTTTGTACTTTAATATTATCTAAAGATTGAATGAATCGTATAAGTTTTTCGTTGGCATCATAATCCCTAACTGATACATTTGTACCGCAGTGGTTTAATACTCAATGGAATTATTTTAACGATGTAGAAAATTCTCCCAAAGAAGATTTGCTAAGATTCATTCAATTTTATTTATTTGATACCGTTCTAACTGGAGATATTAGTCCTTTTCTTTTTTTTGGATAATGTTCTTTATTTATCAATTAATCTAAGAAAATATTAAGATTAAAATGCGTATATTATGTTTTCATCTATTTGAATATTGCGGCATTACACTTGGTATACGCTAGAATATAAGGTAGTATGCGATTATCTTAATTTTTAATGGATCATTAAGTGTACACACACGACGACTATCTTTTCGAATGTTAATCATACTGTGATTATCATCTACTCGTACTTTGTGCATACCAAGTGCTAGATATTTTATCTCTTGCAAACATGCTTCATTAACTACAAAATCGTTACATATACGTTACGCAGAATTTGATTTTTGTTCTATCAACTTCAACATGTTATTGTAATAAAAATGCTTCAGTCTTATAATAATTTTAATAAAATAGAATTGTAAATTCAAATTTAATGTGGATATAACTTGTATTTATTTGTATCTATTCCAAACTTAACAGCGAATAATAAAATTAAATATTTATGTTATTAAAATTTTAAGAAATTTTACAAATAATTCCCCAGTGTAACAGAAACATAAAATCTAAATATTAAAATTTCAACAATAACCTGGTACCCCCTATAAATAATACACCTGCCTTGTTAGTCGTAAATACAACGAACAGATTATAGAATAATACATGGGTATAGGTACCTACATAATAAATCCATTATCATTGTCTAAACATAAAATAATGAATTGTTTTGTTTTGTTTTATTATCCCAGTCAACCATCGTATATTACACTATATTTTTGAAATTTCCGTCAATATTATATGGGCTATGAGATTTAGATAGAAGTCTAGAAATTAAAGTTAATCTTTAAATTTCATCGATTATCAATAAATAAATTGTCGGATTGAAGTATTAAGAAATATACTACATATTAATTTATGATTTTAAACAAGACAATGAGTTTTTAATATATTTACAAGAAATTTATCAAGGTACACCGATAGACTTTGACTATATCAAAGTCGAATTTATCGCGTTATTTATTGTTTTCTTAGTAATAGTCGGTACACTATCAATATAAATATTATTCAATGCTAATAAGATGCTGATATTGTATAAATACCAAACAGTTATGTAAGTGAAGCGTTTGAAAAGTATATCGTTCGTTTCAGGGATGGATGCAAATGTAATTACATGTAATTCAATGACGTAATTCATTACATTTTACATTAAATTATTTCAAATACCATTATATTTTATGAGCAATTTAAATAATATGTAATGATATGAACATTTAACATTTATATAGCTACAATTTCTTTTTTTTATACTATTTTCTTTTTGGATTTTTTTTAAAAATGTAATTAAAATGTTGTAATTTATTATGCTTTACATTCATTCCATTGTATGTATTTTCATGTAATTGCAATTATTTTAGTTGATGAAAAATTACATTTTCTTATAATTTTAATGCAATTTTTGAATTACGGATTATATTTCTCACGTAATGTGCTCATCCCTGGTTCGGTTTGTTTATGATGTGCTATGCGTAATACAGTTACTATATATGGTAAATGGTAATGAAAACAAACTAATCTTATCTTATCTTATCTCTTATTTATTCAATTTAGTAAGACTATAGAGTATATAGCACGAGAAATTGCAATCAGTTTAGTTAAGCATTTTATTTTAGTAAAAAATTCAACTATCACAATTAAGTGGACATATCTAGATCTACTGAATCAATTGCGTCTGTAATAGTATTCAATCGATGTATGTTATTTTTAATGTCTATCCAAATTTCGGTTTATTATTCAAAAAATAGTGACTAGCTTCTTGCGTAAAAAATAAAAAGAATGTATGTTGAGCAATATGCAAATTCAATATTTTATTTGGTTCGCATATAAAGCAAAAGCATTGGTTTGCAGTTTTTTGAATGATAAACCGAGCGTTAGTAGTTATTAATATAAAGATTGTTTACATTTTTTATTTTTATTAACCAAGTAGAAATTTTTCATAAAATATTACTTTAATGGACATGGCTACTTATTTTAGGTAGCTGTTACGTAGTTTCTA
>JAABKK020005710.1:0-23730 GCA_011634745.2 Catotricha subobsoleta
TCGTGATTTTAATCGCGAATCTAATCGTGATTCTAGTCGTGATTTAACTCGTGAATCTAATCGCGATTCTAATCGTGATTCTAGTCGTGATTTAACTCGTGAATCTAATCGCGATTCTAATCGTGATTTGACTCGTGAATCTACTCGTGAAACAACTCGTGAGTCTGGAAGGGATAGTCGAGACTTACGTGAAAGAGTTAGAGAAAGAGAACGTGATCGTTCTGATCGGTTGCGGGAACGAGAAAGAGATCGTGATCGTGATAATAGAAAAGAACAACAGAAAAATAAGTTACCGTTATCGCAAAGGATTGGCTCTCGCGTTATTGTAGCTCCACCTAAGCCTGAATACAATGAGGATGATATTGAGGTGCCTGTAAACTCAGTTGTGAAAATTCAGCCACGTCCAGTGATTCCAATGAATAAGCAAGCCAGCAAAAATTTACTGTTACGTGCTGTAGCTGAAGCACAAAAATCGACCGCACTGGTTAAACCACGTGAATTAAAATCTCCAGTTTTAGGACGAATGCAAAAACTGTACACTAAATCGTATCGTGACAATAAAATTAACCGAAAAATCCCAAAAGATAATATTGTCATTGAATTAAATGCAGAGCAACCTTCATCACCACCACTAGATTTAGATTTTGATGAAGAATATGCTCCAGTTTTGGATCGGGCTGATTCAGATAGTGATGGCTATGTGTATATTCCGCAGAATATGAGCTCAGATAATAATAGTGATGATGACGTTGTAATTCACAGGTAAAGAATTTAAACAAAAATAAATTTCAATTAGAATCTATTATTGTGATTAAAATGCTTATAATTATTTATTTCAGTTCTCCATCTAATTCGAATAATAAAAAGCGAACACAATTCGTTGTAACTCTGGATGGTAAGCATATTAGATTTATTAATTAAATAGCGAAAAATATAATCAATAGATATTAATTATATAAAATGTTGTTTAGCAAAAGAATTTCAAAGAAAACAAAAACATGAAATTGAAATTATAAATGATAATAATGATGAAATCGAAGATATCGATGAAATCGACGAAATTGAAGACGATACAAAACTAGCACCATTAACATCACCGAAAAAATCTCGTTTGGACAAAGTAATAAAGGAAAAAATTTCATCTCCATTACGAGTTGATATTGGCCATAAGGTTAATAAATTGATAATAAAAAATGACACCGAAGACGAGGAGGAACTACGAAAAGAGGTTGAAAAAAGTACATTACCTTCAAAACGAAAACGCATTAATGTCTCGCCTATTAAATTTGATATTGCTGAGCCAGAAAGTAAACCAATAAAAAGTCGTGAACGAAAAATTGTTTCAAATGACAATAACAATGATGATAATGATATTGCAGATCATGACAATGATCGTCAGAAACAACAATATGCCGAAAATCATAAAATTAAAACCACAAAAAGTGTTGTTAGTAGAAAATATGACAATTTACCACCATGTAAGTTAACTGAAATTCAATTCATTTTTAATAATCATTTAATTTAAAAAAAATATATTATTTTTAGTATCAAGCACAATAACAGTTACAGGAGACAATAATAAACCGAAATCAAAAGAAAAATGTAAATATTATCCAACGTGTGGTAAAGGTGATAGATGTGAATTTATACATCCATCGGCACCATGCAAAACATTTCCTAATTGCAAATTTGGTGAACATTGTATGTACATTCATCCAAAATGTAAATTTGATTTAACTTGTTCTCGACTTGCATGCAATTTTTCACATACAACTGTTTTATCAGCTGCTCCGCCATTATGTAAGTTTAAAATCTATTAATCGTTTTTATTTAATTCGCTATAAAAATAAATCTTATAAACTAATTCTAGCATCACACGTTGTACCAGTTTCAACTTATAAAAAAATTTCAGCATCACCATTGCCAGCTTTATGCAAATTTTATCCACAGTGTGCAAATACATTATGTGAATTTTATCATCCAAAATTATGCAAATTTGGTAAAAATTGTACCAACAAAATTGAATGCAATTTCTATCATCATGATTTACCGCCATTACCGGCAAAAAATAAATTAAAATGGGTTGCATCAGCTGTTTAGATAATAACTAATAAAATAAATTTATCAGTTAAATTATTGGCAACATATTTTAGTTTTTATATTAATAGAAAATATAAATGAAAAGAAAATTAAGAATAAATATGTGAAACATACTTACATAATTTTTAAATTATAAATATAAATCTAAAGGTATAAACATTATTTCATTATTCCACTTTGAAAATTGTAATTGTTTATTGATTTGTTCCACATCACTTTTATATTATTTATAGTTACTGATTACTTTTGATATCGTTTGTTTTTTTTTTTATTATTATTTATTACAGTTTAACTGGTGTCAGTTTCAATTAACCATTTTCCAATAGTATCCAGCCTGGACAGTTTGCAGGCAATATACAATTGATAAATTCCTTCATAATTGCCGTGGATTAGAGAGCTCTTTTTTTAAAAAAAATGGGAGCTATATTAATTAAACTATTCAAACAATGGAAAAATTTCATGAAACTTATTTCTTTCAAAGTTTTGTTTTTTCTTTTCGTTTACCATATTTAATTTGAAAAATTGTATTTTTTCATAATCAATTAGGAGAATTCATTTGTTAATTTTATTTACCCAATTTCTTATTTTCTGCATGAGAATCATTGAACATAAATTTAATTTCAAATTACTTAAATTACGATGCATTGTTTCATAGTGCAGTTAAACTAAATAATAATAATTAAAAAAGAACGGATGAAATTGACAAAGTTTGTTTTCCTGCCTATGCACTAGCACACATATTATAGACCTTATTATTATTACTCAATTTATAATTTTTATATTTATCATAAAATTACTATTTAACAAATTTAATTAGCATTAGTTCATAATGCACGACTCATTCAGATATACAAAAAAAAAAAAAAAATTATACTAATAGTATCTTCATCAATTTTTAATTATAATTTCTTAAATATTATTATTATTATGAAATTGTAAGAGTAATAAGTGTATAAATTAATAATGATTAAAATTTACAAATTGCAATTGGAATACAGAATGAAGCGCATATATATTTTTTTTTAATTTTAATTACGTTCACAGCATAATCAGCAACAACATTTTAGAGGGTCGTAATGGTTTATGCTTCCCAGAAGCTAGATATTTAATTTAAAAAAATATATAAACGTAGGCTTTTAACTATATTAAATAAAACGATTCGTGTGAATTTTGGTATGTGATCTTTCCTTGAAATATAAAGAGACCATTCACAAAAAAAAATTTGAATGCAGTATAATTTACACCTAGGGAAGGTGGTTACACCTTAGATACACTAGAAAGATAATTATTAATTAACCTTGGACTTAATGACATTAAAAAATCAATATAAAAAAATATCCACAATTAATAATTTTGAATGGTTCACTTCGGTATAGAAAGATTGGTTCTATTACTGCTTTCTTGTTCTTCGCACTAAAATTGATTCAATGAGAAATTGTTCGCTTGTATAATGGATGGTTTTTTAATAGAAAGTTTAATGTATCTTATGTAAATTTATTGAAAATAAAAGCAGAATTAGCTTCTGTAAATATTTTACCCACATTTGCCTACTAGTAATGTTGTAATGTTGTCTTTTAAATTATCATAAATAAAACAAAAAAATTAATTAACATAAAATACATTTCTAAATATTAATAATAAGATATATTGGATCGAAATTCGTCTTCTTTACAATGTTTTTTTTTTTTTATATATAAATCATTATTAACTTCATAAGCACAAACATCCTGGTAATTTGAGAATAGAAATATTTGCTTGATAAAACTAAAAATTAAAACATTTATGGTTTGTGGTTGAAAAGGTTAGATCAGTTCATAGTTCAAGCTAACAAATATAAATAATTGAAAATCAAAATCATATTTTATTATTATTCGATCGCTTCAAAAACAAAGTTACCGCCTGAAATACAAAGCTGATAAGTCACGAACATTATTGTCTGTTTAGTTTTATAACTTGTGCTTGATTTTTATGAAAGAGATGATTCAGTTGACTAATTTGAAAAGCAAATATTGTTAGATTTATAATCTCAATCAATATATGTAAAGAAATTAAAAGAAAACATTTATCGAGCAGAACTACTGTAAAAAGAGATTCATGCCCATGCCCAATGATCCAATTATTAATAAAGCATTCTTTTGCGCATAAAAATTGAAAAAAAAAGAAAAGAAAAACAGCAATATTTTTATTTTTACATTATTTAAATTAATTTTATTATAAAATATATAATTAATAGGTACAAACGTACAAGTACAATAATATGAAATAATGATCAGTCTATAATTACATGAATTTATAAGACACAATTACTTATATATAATTATCAATTTACTAAAAACTAAATGATTAATGAAATTATTTTTTTTTTTTTTTGTCAGCAAATTGATGACGCATAAATTAAAAAATAAATGAATTTTGGTAAGTACCAAACTATAAATTAAGTACAAATAAACGTTTTAGGTTTCAGTTAGATTATAACTAAATTCTCTAAATAATTATGAAATAATATTTGAAACTTAAATGGTAATTATTTTTTCAATTAAGTTGGTCTTTGTTCTTAAAAATTAAATATTATTTAGAAGCTACTATTGTTATTATTATTATTATTATTATTATTATTATTTACAAAATGTTTGAGAAGCGATGCAATGAAAGAACTAAATTCTGGCTTAAAGTTTTCTAATTTTTATTTTAATAATAAAAAAAAATATTTTTCATAAATTTTATAGATAGATTTTCGTGTATAGATAGAGTGATTTAAAGACACAGAAAATACTAGAACAAATAAATCTATTTGAAACATTCTACAACGAGCTACATTGACTTTAAATGAAAATTTATGAAAATGTATACAGAACGAAGTTTCCTCAAAATTAGAGAGTTAGTTTTGCGTAAATAATGTCTATGTATATAATTTTAAATATGCTCGAGTGATTGACATTGAATTTATTAATTCATCGACAGTTTTCGTTATGAATAGACTTAAATATACTGATAATTAATTCTTATCTGTTTATATTTTACTTAAAAGTCTGATTTAAATCATCATTACATCGCAATTTACATCAATTTACTCAATTGTTAGGTATTTGAAAATATAGACTTAGAACCTATAATTTCATAAAAGCTTAATCTATTAGCAGTGATTGTAAGACAAATCAATATTATTTTTATTTGTTCAAATTGGCAAAATATAAAAAAAAAACAAAAAATAAAAATGAATTGTCGTAATGATAGACGATATGAGTCTTCACAAACTAGACTTAATAATAAAAAAAAAATACATGCAAAAGGTATCAATGAATCAAAAACACAACATTCAAAGTTATAGATAAATATGTGTGATGTTTGAAAATAATATTATTTTAATATTAGAACTGTTACATTTAAATCTGTCTAGTAGGTAATATAGTATTGACCCATTAATGTATTACGTCTATCATTATTTTATTTGTTCACAACAAAACAAATTCTTTAAAATGCATAAAGAAGGAAATGTTGTGTAATATGATTCGATAAAAAGTTTTCAGCCTGGAAGCCCGCCATAGCTCACGGATAATTAACATTACCGTTTTTTTTTCTTCTTTGTTTTCATTGATTTCTTTTTTCTTATATATAAACCGTGCTTATCAATTTATTTATAGCATGTAATGTGATCTTATGTTATTTACATTTAAAAATCATTACATATTTTATTTTTTTATATTTTAAGGCAAATTTGAGCACTTTTTTAATAGTTGTTTCATTTGTTTCATTTTTTAACTTTGTTACAATTATGAAAACATTCATATAAAAAAATAGTGCCTATATTTTAAAAAGGCGTTTTTTTTTCTATTTAGGACGGACCATTTGTTCATGTTTTTCAATTTTTAATACAAACACTATACGATATTGATGTGCTACTAAAATATGCATTACAATTAAGAACACATTAACACTTGTTGTGTTTGCAGAGTGAAGAGTTTGAATTAAGTAGAATTTAAGTGTAATGGGCTTACTTTCAATATTTCGAAATGATAACTTAATTTTTAGAAAAAATAAAATAATGTAAAAATCTCTTTTCTTTCTTGTTTTTTAGAGATCAAAATTTTACTTTCTTTCACCAAATGCATGAAATGGATTAAAAATCGCAATTTCTCTAATATAGACTGGTCTGTAAATTAACATATCAACTCGATTCGCTCTGCTTTTAACGTTTCGTTTTGTTTTTGTTTTTGTTTTGGCTTTTTTCTGTAATGCATACTTTAGTATTCTTATTTTCTTTTCAACCATAATTTATACAAAAATCTAAACACATCAATTTCTAAAATAAAGTTATGGAAATCTTTTCAAATATAAGAATATATCACAAATTCATTAACAATATATAATTATAAGGCAAATTAATTATTATCGTTTTATGTATTGTTGTGTTACCAACATATTCATTAGTAAATATAAGAGCCTACCTATCTATATTTTCTGTACAATATTTCTAACATAATTATTTGCAATTTCATAATAAGATTATGCAATTATAAGCATTTCAAGAAAAAAAATAATATATAAATCCGGAACGTTTTTTTTTCTCGTATGTTTAAATTATAATGACATGAAATTGCCTATAAAGTTTTTGTTTAATTAAACGATTATTAAATTAATCGTTCTTGCGGTGGTACTTTTAATACATTGTCCATTTCTAATCGTGGATTACAATATTCTTGTGCACTTGGACTATAAGTTCCTCTAGTTGCACGTTTATTACGAGCCATCATTAAAAATGCAGCTAAGAAAATACCACCAATTGCTAGTAGACCAATTACAATTGGTACGACAATGATTGCGATGTCGGTTGGAGTGATTCCTTCGTTTTTAAGGGCAGCCTAGAATAGATCCAAATTTTATTTATAAAATGAATAATCAAAAATAATTTTAAAATGTTATTTTCATTTTATAAATTAACATAAATATTCTAAAAAAAAATGTTAAATGATCAAACAAAAAAGTTTTTCTATAATTAAATAAATTATATTTAACTTAAATCCACTGTTTAAATTATTCTTAAATTAATTAATGCAAGCAGAATGTAAATTATTTTGTAATATAAGCAAATTAAAATATGCAGTAAATATAATAAAAGAAATATTAATAAGCTTTGTCTAAGTCAACTTAAAATATGTTAGTTTTTAGTTAAATATTATTTTATTTATATAAACATTTATATACGTATATAATTTAACGTGCTCTTAAAAATCAGATAAAGATATTTTCTAAATATTTATATAATGGCTCTTAAACATACATACGATGATGATGGAGTAGATGTAAATATATTTAAAAAAATATTAGAAATTTTAGCCCACAGCGTATAAGGAAATGAGTACCAATTTCCAAAATATGAAACATCATTATTACTAACCTAAAATGAAATTGTATCGAAATATTCGAAAGAAATGTGAAACATGTTTTGGTGAAAGTGCAATATTAGATTGGTAAAATTAAATTAAGCCAAATCCCAGTTTGTATAATGATTGTGCTTTAAAAAATGGCACTTAACTTAAATGTATTTACACAAAGAAAACCACAGTAATAAAATGATAGTAAACAATAACTTACTACTTCTGTGCAATTCTTTCCAGTAAATTCACTAGTACAATTGCAATAATAATCTGCCTCTTTTCCACAGTTCTCGATACATGTGCCACCATTTGAGCAAACATTTTCAACACATGGATCTGTGATATCACATAGAGTTCCGCAAAAACCATGCACGCCGCATTTACAACTTTATAATTAGAAATATTTTATTAGTAATATAAACAAAAAAAAAAAAAAATGTAAATCAATTTACCTAAATGAACCTGGTGTATTAACACAAGTACCACGCTCTCCACAGCTAATACGTTCAACAATACATTCATCGATGTCTATTTCACAATTTACACCTCGAAAACCTGTACCGTCACACGCGCACTTATACCGATTAATTAAATCGATACATTTACCACCATTCTGACACGGTATTGATTGGCACTCATTAATATCGGTTTCACAATACACTCCTGTGTACCCAACATTACATTCACATGCAGGTGTGACACCGTTTGTTAGACAAAATCCTCCATTTTTACAGGGTTCTACCTCACAGAATGGTATATCGCAAAGAGCACCCTTCAAAGTGAAATGGAAAAAAGTTAGTATTTTAATCGATCAATAAAAAATATGTTTTTTGATTATTGCTATTTACTTGAAAACCAGTTCGGCATGAGCATGTGAAATTGTTACCCGTTGTTGAATCTAATAGTGAATTTAATAAAGAAAATTTAATAAAAATAATGTGAAATTCAAATTACAAATCATGTGGTAACATACTGAATCCATCTGTGCAAGTAGATCCATTGCGACAAGGCATATTTTCGCATGTGATTAAACGTAAAATATCACATTGTGGTCCTGCATAATCTTCTGTACATTCACAAGAATAAGTTGCCAGTAAATCAGTACAAATTCCGCCATTATGACATGGCAACGATAAACATTCGTTTACTTCGTTTTCGCAGTGTACACCATTATAGCCAGGCAAACATTTACACGTATAATTTGCTATTAAATCAATACATGTAGAGTTGTTAGAGCATCTTGCTGTTGCACATTCATCAATATTTAATGAACAGTCATCGGCCTCATAACCAGCCAAACATGCACATTCATAATTTTCAGATGGATTACTACAAACACCACCATTTTGACAATCCTATATAGATTTTTAAAATTATTGATTAAATTATTAGTAAAATTATATAAATGTTTTCCTTACCTGTTCGGAACATAATATACATCCTTCTTCAGGTTTTGTTGAATTTAATCTAAAGTGCGAACGAGGCTTAAAACTGCCATATACTTCCGAATGAGAAAAATACGGTAATAATAATCCACCAATTCGAGCCTCACCTAAACATCCCTTAAATATTTGTCCATTATCAATTCCTTTTGGAATGGTATTACTATCAATATGTGGCATTCCACCCAAATATATTAAAAACTTTCCAGAAAATAATTCCTGAAAAGTCTTTTGATCTATATCTGCAGAAATTGATGGAGTTGTATAAATTGCTTCTTCCCATCCATTGAAGCCTCCTTCCATAATACCATCTTGTACACGAATATATAAAGTTTGCCAATCAGCATCGAGATTTTCTTGATAAGTTCTTTTTGTTTCAGGTACGTCATTAGAAAAGCGCCACTGTACAGTTACTTGGTCCTTATAAACCGAAAGTAGAAAATATATATCACCATCTTGAGCGTATAAAAGTGTACCACCGGTTTTTGTTCTAAACGAAACTTCAATGGAGCTCTTTATTGAGTGTGCTTTAGGCGAGTCTGGATTTTCCTGATAGAATGCAAAAGATAATGGAGTCCTTTCATTTCCTTGGAATGTCAAATTTGTTATACATTCAAAACCCTCTGCTAAATTTTGACAAACTCCATTTCCTGGACATTTTTGCAGTTCACAAAATTGTATATCTTGACAATTTTTGCCTTTATATCCACGTGGACACGTACAAACAAAATCATTCCATGTATTTTTGCAGATCGCATCATGTTGACATGGCTGAAGACGACACAAGTCATCAGAAACTTCCCCTTTAAGAATTGAATTTTCATCAAAACTAATTTTACCAAATGGCGGCGGTAAATTCAAATCATCTTCATGTAAAGGATATAATTCAACAATCATAGATTGTACGCCATTCGAAACTTGAACATCTTGAATAATTCCTTTAAAGTAGATTTTGTCTTGTTCTTCTTTTGACAGTATGACATCAGAATTGTTTAGCGTTGGTGGTGGTCCACCCAAATACAGTATTTCAGCGTCAAGTTGACCTGTAGATGAAAGAGTTTTGCGGAAGTATTCAGTTCCATTGATTTTAACTTGAACTAACGTCGAATTTCGAATAACTTGCAAAAGATGGGTATAACCATTGTCTAATTGATTACCACCAACAGGTTGTTCTTCAGATGTTCCGTTAAATTGTAGTTTTACTAATAATTCGCCGCCATTAAGCTTAGCCGATACAAATGACTGATTACCGCTTACTTTTTTAGGATCGCTTCCAAGATAAAATACTTGGCCAGTGGATTGTCTAGTTCTTATGAACATCGATATGTCCAAAACACTTCTTACTGTACGTTTTGCAGTCTCTGAAACATCAACAATTACCGCAGAATGTGTTGTATTTTCCTGTCCAAATGTCGCAGCTGTTATATTATGCTTACAAGTATGACCAAGATGTGGTCGTCGACATTCACAGGAAAATGTATGCCATTTATCAATGCACTGACCATTTGGTCCACACGGATTCGGATCACATTGTGCTGTTCTATGGCATCCTGATTCAATATTTATTAAACTTTGATTGGCATTTGTTTCGCGAGGAAAAAACCATTGCCCATTAATGACAACATCCTGCATACAACCAATAAAACTGGTTAAAACATGTGGTAAGTGTCTAAGGTATGATTTTAAGCTTGGTATTGTACCTCCCAGATATGTAACGGGGAAAGTTGTATAACTAGTATTTATTGCATTATCAAACTGCGTTATTGGATATATTGTAGTTTCTTCATTTGCTGATAGTAGTAAATGTGTCGAATTTATTGCAACAAACACTTTATGCCAATCACTATTATTAAAACCAGATCCAATAAAAACTCCTTCCCATTTATTCAGTAATGAAGAATGTAAATTCAATCGTCCATTAACAAGGTTTAAAATAAAATTAATGTTGCCTTCACTGCTTCCAAATAATAAATTTCCATTTGGTAGAGTTGTTCTGAATTTTAAATAAATGTCATATCCTTCAGCCCTAGTAGTGTTAACAGTTATTAGACTACTTTCCACCAATGAGAAAGTGGTAATCTTCTCGCAAGTATCACCTTGATAACCATCCAAACATGTACAATTAAATCTATGCTGTGTTTCATTTTCTACCGATGGTGTACAAACTCCATCATTAAGGCACGGTGAATCTAAGCAACCAGTTAGACCAACTGAACAATTTTGACCACCCCAAAATGGATCACATTTGCATATATAGTAGCCAATTCTATCTTGGCATTTTCCATGAACACATGGTGTATATTTTTCACATTCGTCAATTTCTTTTTCACAAGCAATACCTTCATATCCAATGTCACATTCGCAGAAATATGAATTAATCTGTAAATATTAACATTTGTCATTAGATTTCGAAGAAATATAAAATAAATTTAATAAAATAAGGAGTTTTAACTATCTAGTAATTATGCCATTAATAAGTATCTATTTTTCACTAGCAAATTCAAGTTTAAAAACTAAATATTTAAATTTATCAAAAATTATACAATTTCACAACATTGATTCACAAAAGCCGAAATGAAATAGCATTAGTTTTTCTATTTCATTGAAACTTGCCTTGCATTTATTAGATTTATTAAGTAATAATAATGCATTTCGTCTTCGATATATGGTCTGAAAAGGTTTTAGTAACATACAAAGGTTTATTTGAGATAAATTCTCATATTTTCCTTAATGGGCAATATTCTATTAGTAATTTTATGTGAAAAGGAAGTGGAAATCTTATAATGTGTACTTACCTCATCATGACATTGACCATGAATACATGGATCACTTTCACATTCGTTAACATTTTGTTCGCAATTTACACCAATAATTCCAGGTATGCAGATGCATTCATATCTAAAATGCAGATTTTTTATTTATATAAATTAGAATTTAGTTTTAATTCATTTTAAAGTATTTAAAAAATATTTACCCGATAGCATTTTCATATGAGAATGGTTTGGAAAATATTGATGGCAGTGAGTAACGATCCGGTAATTTGTATAATGTTTCGTTTGATCTCTGCAAACATTTACCATTATTTTGGCATGGAGAACTTTCACATTCGTCTATATCAATTTCACAATCTTTACCTGTATACCCTTCGTAGCAAGTACACTATTTAAAATAATAAAAATTAAAAAATTAAAAAATTAAAATGTTGATAAATATGATTTATTTTTAGAAATATTACCAAATAATCGTTAACTTTATCCACACAAGAACCGTCATTTTTACATGGATTTGATAAGCACTCATCAATATTTTGTTCACAATTAAGGCCATTATATCCAGTCGATGTGCAATTACAATGAAAACCACCCAATTCATCATTACATTGACCACCATTGAAACAAGGTTGTGATACACAATCATCAATATCTGTTTCACAATAGCGGCCTGTCATTCCATTTATACAAATACAAGAGAAATCAGCAATTGCATCAACACATGTTGATCCTTTAAAACAGGGATTACTTAAGCATTCATCAATGTCATTGGTACAATCCTTCCCGTTATAACCAGGTGGACATAAGCATTGATAATCATTAATCTGTAAATATTTTAAGAGATGTATTAATTTAACTACTAATAAGTTTGAAAGAAAAGCATACCTTGTTAAGACAGGTTGCATTATTCTTGCACGGATGACTGAGACATTCATCTACATCTAAATCACAAACTAAGCCTGTATATCCTGTAAAAAAAAAATGTGAGTTCTTGTAATAAAAAAAAATGTTTCGAAAAAATATATCTACCTGGTTCGCAATAACACTTAAATGATCCTGGTTGATTGACGCATATACCATGGTTGCAAATATCGGGCCTTAAGCATTCGTCAATATCAATTTCGCAATTTGTTCCTGTAATAAAAATAAGAATGAAAAATTGTTTCTGTCACAGACATTAATTCATTAAGGATTATAAGTTCGCACCATTGAATTCCTTGGTACATTGACAATAGTACTCATTACCAGTATTATGGCATGTACCTTCATTTAAGCAAGGATTCGAAGAACACGCTCCATCACAATTAACATTTTCTGGGCATATACATTTACCACCTGAACATACCATTGGCTTTTGACAGTTATTTGAATTGCACAATTCAAGTCTTTCGCAATGTTTGCCTTCAAATCCATGTGGACAAATACAAACTGGATTGGAACCATTAGTATTACATATCCCACCATTTAAACATGTGCAAACGTCTAGTGGTGATGTAATTGATGTCTCGCATCGAGTACCTAAATAAAAAAGAATTTATTATTAATTATTATTCATTAAATATCTTTCTATTCTATCCTAATTAATTTGGAGTTTGAATATAGAAATTTCAAACCTGTAAATCCACTAGCACACACACAGGAAAAATTTGAAATATTTCCAGAGCATGTAGCTCCGTTAAGACAATTACATGCATTGCTTTGAGCCGATCGTGTAGTAAATTTATCTAGGCAAGAACCTAGTGATTGTTCATAAAACAAAATATAATTTGGAATAAATGGTATAAGCCAAAAGGAGTGCTAAGTTTACGATTTTTTTAAATTTCTAAATCTGGATTTTTATTTTACTTACCAGAAGCGTCGGTTCTGCAAACGCATTGTCCTCCAATACATTCTGTATCAATAGGACATTCACGTGGACATGTAGATCCTATTTCACAATTTACACCAGAAGTACCCAATGGGCAGATGCATTCATAGTGTCCATTTTTTCGATCAATGCATTTACCACCTTGACCACATGGTTGCGACAAGCACTTATCAATTTGCAACTCACAATTATATCCACCAAAGGGTGGAGTACATTCACAAATATAACTTCCATAAGTATCAAAACATATTCCACCATTTAGGCAAGTATTTCGATTAACACATTCGTCTATATTATTTTGACATAGCATTCCCGAATATCCAGTTCCTGAGCAGTTACATTTAAAACTATTAATATCATCGATACAAATACCATTATTTAAACACGGCTGTGATTCACAATCATTCCAATCGGTCTCGCATCTCGATCCAATAAAACCCTGAAGACAATCACATTCGTATTTATTTGACCCTGGGGGTACTTTGCATGTCCCATTATTTAAGCATGGATCATTTTCACACAATGGATGCACACTTATTTCAATCTCACAATTATTTCCAGTGAAACCTGGAGCACATTGACATTGATAATCTCCCCGGTTATCTTCAATACATGTTCCACCATGTTTACAAAGCTCTTGTTTTCTGCACGGAGAGCCTGTGTCCACTTCACAATTTTTTCCAGTATAACGATTCGTACAACGACATTCATAGCTAAAGTAATGTGAAAATTATATTTATTATAACATTTAATAGAATTTTTATTTTTTTATGTAAATAACTAACCCATCTGATCTAGATATACATTCACCATGCTGCATACATGGGTCATTTAAACAATAATCAACTGGAGTCCTAACAAAAATATCCTGTTGTGTACATCGTCCTAATGCTAAAGGGCACGGTCCAAACGATACATCTTGAGCATTCATTCGTTTTGCATCTAAATTTGTGAAATTAATTAATTAAATAAAAGTCGAAATTAAAATTCAGAATGTTGCATTCTTATTTATTAATAAGTAATTACCAAATACTAATCCTGGACCTTGAAGCAAACAACCTGAGTAGTTTTTACCCAATATTAAAACAGCTGCTTCATTTTTGATTTCTTGATCAGTCAAAAGAAGTGAATTATATGTCGAATTTGCTATTTAAAAATAAATCGAAATGTAGAGAAAAATAGAATAGATACTAATATAGTGAAGCGATAATTTAATTATAATACAAACCTATTACAGTTGATTTTCTATCTATAACTAAATTTAAATTTCCGGATTGATACAAAAATTCGATTGTATGCCATTTATTGTCTAGTAATCGTGATGTGACACGCGATTCAACACCTCCATTTGGTGTACTCAGTGATGCCGTTACCGAATCCGAATCCACGAACAATAAAAATCTATGTTTTTCATAATTTTGTGATAATATTTCACCACCTGCAAGAAAAATATCATCAATTGAAAGAATATTGCTTTAAAAAAAAAAAAAATGTATAAATGAAATTTTAATGAATAATAAATAAATAATAATTTTACTTGTTATCAGACCATAGCATGTAATGCTACAACAAGACTTATATTGCTTATGTTAATTACATCAAATAGCTGAAGTAATTTACATTCTATGGCCAAATGGAAACGAAGAATTTTAATTCATATTACCTAACACTAAAACAATACAATAGTACTAGATAATGCATGTAACGAAGCGTAATTATGAAAATGGAAAAAAAAAATCTTCACATTGTTTTTTTGTTTTCAAACAAATTAAATCAGAAATTCATATTTACGAATATACATTTATTTTACTTTGTTTTATTATTTGCTTTAGTTATTATGTTAAATTAAAAATATGACTTTGGAAAGATATTGTCGGTCTATGATTTATGAATAAATAAAATAGACTTAAGCGACGAAAATAGACTATGACCAACGTTTTGTATTTAATTAAATGAATCTAATGCAAATCTGGAATATTATAAATGTCTTCATTTGGACTAACATTTGACTTAAGTACGAATTCGAAAAAGATAGATTCAAGCCAAAAGTATGAACAAGAATATCTCCATTAATTATTAATTATTATCAAAGAATAATAATCAAAAAATATTCATCAAAATATTTCATTTATGCGAGTAAACAAAAATCTAATTTTTCAATTTTTACAAAATTAAAATCTGCAGTACATTCTTTTGATACATACCTCTACACGTCCTTAAACTAAAAGCTGAATGTCCCCATATTGGCATTGGTGTCATAAGTCGTAAATATGCTGAACCATTAAAATATGCCTCTCGCGGTTCATTTGTTGCAGCTGCTGTTGATAGCGAAATCGGAACATAAGCTAAAATTAACAAATATTAAAAACACAATTAAAACAACGGTAAAATATCTCACACTAATCTATATATGATTTGTAATATAATAATTAAATAATTAAATATTAATTAAGTTGTATGGCAATAAAAAAAAAAAAAGAGAATTAAAACAATAGCTTTTACTTTTTCCGTGTCACAAGAGATGAGCAGGGAATTATTGAATGAAAGTAAGCGGATACCGTAATTAATATTTGCTTTTTATTATTTGCACGTGAATTGCGAATCATTTCTTATGCAAAAAAAAAAAACCATGTAAGTAAGTAGCTACTGTTATAGGTGCGCCTTTAATGCTTTTGTGGCAAAAACATTTTGATTTTTCAGTTCACCAAATCGACTATTTTGTATTAATGACGTCCACTTCAGTAATTTAGGGAAAAAAAAAACGTTTTTTTTTTATTAAAAATATCTTCTAATTATTTAAATATATTTGCCAAAAACATAAGCGGATACATGTAACAAAATACGAATGGCTTAGACATCATCCTGAATAAGTATAATTTGAAAATGCTTTTAAAGTGATTACTTTCAAAATTTGTATTAAATTCCAATTAGACCATACTTATACTTTCCTAAATATTTATTTCAATGTATTTATATTTAAGTAAGTATATTATTTGATATTTATTACCAAAATAAATACCGATTAATTTTATTATCTAATAATTGATATTAATGTGTTCGGTAAATATAATTAGAAACTCTGCCCCTTTTTACATTTATAAAATTTCAATTTAAAACTATTTTATTGTTTTTTGACACCGCGCACAAATCTTTATATATTCTAAAATATGTATATGATGTTAGATTATCGCTATTAGCATTAAGTTATAAGTTTCAAGAGCTCATCAAAATTCAATGTGAAACCTGACATTTCTCATCCAAATTGATAGCACTGCGTTTGAAAGTTTTCTTAGAAGTCCTTCGTTCTTAGTTTTAAATGCCACAAAATAGAATAGATTTCACAACTTAAATGAAATCTATTTCAAGAATTTGCATATTTCTGTCATTAAATTTGATTATTTCTCACAAATAAGTACCAATAGAATAAAATTATTAATTATTTTTTGTTATAAAATTGAAGTTAAGTGCTTCAAAATAAAAAAAAAAAAAAAACTTTTCCTCTTTAGATTTTAATAAGACTCACAAACACAATCAAAATTGTAATACAGACAGGTAAACTAAATTCATAATACCACAATCGCTCACCAATTCCAACACAATTGAATACAATAAATTCAACGATGCGTTTACGTATATTATTATATACGATACGATTAACAATAATACATATTAAATAATCTCACGATTTTAAAAAACGCTATTGTTTAATTATTTCAGTTGTTAGATTAGAAGAAATGTTTTTTTTTTTATTTTTGCTTTATGTCTTTGTATTAGGAAGTTAGTAAGAAAAAAAAAATGTGTAGGTATATAAAATAAAAGTTGCTGAGATCATACTGTTTTCAATTGTTTTGCTATAGGTACACTTTTTTTTTTAGTGGACGCATTTGGAAACGACCATTTGAATATATTTATAGATTTTAAAAACAAATCAATTTATTAGCATAAAAATTTAAAATCAAATTAAGCACACGTTTAAAATTTTCAAATAGTACAATGAAAGAAAAAAAATGAAAAAGAAAAAAGATAATGAAAGGAATTAACACAATATTAGGCATGAAGCTGATTTTTATGCAAAACCGCATACCTACCTACCGTGAAACTAAAAACTTAAAAACTAATGCACAACTTAATTTAGTAAGCATTTCGATTTCAGCTTTAAGAATGTTTGACTTGTCTTTTCAGTTCTAATTGATGTTTATGTTTAACACAATATAATAAATTTTGTAAATATTTTGTGATCACGATTTTGTTTAAAAACTCATGTTGTTTTCAGGTTTGAATAGTTCGATATTATTTGTTTTGTTTTGGATATTTCTATTAGAAATAACTGTCCATCATCTTAGGATTTTCATATAATTAATTTTGGTAATTAGAAATTATGAATCTTCTTAAATTTAATCGACTAATAAGTTATTAGTTATTAGTAATAACATTCTGCGCAAATGATACAAACATGAGACTTTCGTTTTTTTCTAATTGATTTTGGTTTTATTTGAACGAATTTTTTCTATTTATGCTAAAATAATTTAAATAGCTCATCAATTTTCGACGAAATAATCTCTGTTTTGATATTCACTATAAACAGCATTTTGGACTTGTTTAAAAAAAAAAAAAAATGAAGATAAGAAATAAATTTTATGCATTATGTTTTCTTGTCACACCTTTACAGTTGTTATTATTCTTAATGAAGATAAAGTTGATGTGAAACCTAATCTACTTAAATATGACTGATGTTTTGCGCTCATAAGTTAATACTTTAGTCTATTCTTAGAACAAATCACGACCGAGCTCTTTTCTACAAAAAAAAAACAAAAAAATTGCAATAGAAAAATTATTCTAAACAAAACTTTTACCTATTCATAGATACGACAGACACATTCTAAAATATTCAACAATGTACGGCAATTTCTACTGTAACAAAATGTTTATCAAGAAATATTTTTTTACTGTTTAATAACTGTTTCATGTACCTTTTCCGCTGGCTGCTGTGAATTATCCAATTATCATATATTTCTATATCAAACATTTTTTGAGAATAACAAAAATCTTGTGGACCATTGCATTTAATCAAACATAACACAAATTTCATTTAAGGTAATTCTATTGTTATTCGGACGTTATTATTAGCTGATTATTATAAGGTGTGTCTAATATAAGTACTGTTTTTGAATAATTATTTTATTTTGCGATACATAAAACTATGTAAAGTCTATAAAAATGCAAAAAAAAAAAAAAAATGAAAACTAAAAACATCAATGAAACAAAGAAATAAAAAAAAAAATGAACAAAACAGTTTGACCTAGTAAGTTTCGCATGGTAAATTTGGATTTATTGTAATATTGTAATTCACTTCGTGAATCGTGATTATAATTTTGTGACTAAGCTTAGACACCTAAACTGTATTATGAATTGAATGAGTGCTCAAATTATTTGTGCATTTTTAATATAAATGCGGCACAGAACAGCGTGGCGCGACTATTTAGATGATTTTTTTTTAAATAACATTTTTAAAGAATTAGATCAATATCATAATAAAAAGAAAAAGTAGGCAATTGACTTTCTTAATAAGTTTAAGGTGCACAAATATTTAAATGTATAAATGTTCTTGTGTTAAATCTTAAATATCGGAAGATAAACAAACTATTCGTTATGTACAATTTTAAGAATTTTTCATAAAATGTTAATAATCGATATACGAAATAAAGGTAGTGACTATTATTCAAAAATATTGGTATTCTAATTTCTTAGGTAATTCTAACTGGCTGAGTGAATAACATGATTATCATTTGTTTAAGGTCATATTAGCGGTTAATTTTAAAAACAACGTAAGATACTGCGGATTTAAAAAAAATTGAAAAGAGCTACACAATTATTAGATATCAATATAATAGACGAATGTTATCACGAATAATGCTGATTTTAAATTACGTATTTAATGAAATATTTATAAAATAATGTCTAGTCGAAATGATGGCTAGTGAGAATGAATTATAATAATGGCCTATCGCTTAAATAACTATGCATAACATTAAATTCTAATGAAATTGATGTGAATGCTAAGTTCTGTTCTTATTGAAATGTTTTAATTGAGAAACTGATAATGGAAAAACGTTGTTTGGAAATGAAAGAAGTTTGAGAAGAAAAACTGATTTAATAAATTGATTCTGAGATTTCACGGTTTGCCTTTATGTTTTTAATTTTATATATTTTGTGGACTGCTTGCTGTATGTTTTGTTTTCCATTAAAGCAGAAGTGGTGCCACTTGCAGAAATCTGTATGGAAAACAGCGGCTAATTCGTGAAACATTAAATGTAAAAAAAAAAATCGTTTTATATTTAAATACATTATTTGAAGATAATCTGCTTCATAGAATCTATGAATAAAAGAAAGATAAAATAAGAAGCTTAAACATAGTTTTTAAAATCAATTACAAAATAAAATTATAGACCTACGATTTTAGCCATTTTGAAAATTTAAACAAAAACAGAAAAATGTATGAGATTAAATTTTATTATATTTACCTCTCGATTTACTTTCTATAATAAAAATTTATATTCAATTCTTCATCTTGTCAACTGTAAACTATAAAACAAAAATTGGATATCATTAACTAGCGACAAAAATTAAAAATATGTTTTCAAACCGCGTGAAAAACATATTTACCATCAGAATTCAAAAATAACAATAGCATTTTATTTTTATTTTCTTGTGATTTTGTAATTGTTATTATTTGGGAACTACGCTTTAAATAAAATTAAATTCACATAAATTTCTTGTACATTTTCGGTTTTTGTTTCGTGTGATTTAAATTAAAATCTAGATTAAAATATATAATAATATAAATAATACTTAAATTCTTATGTGTTAAAAACGGTTTATTAATACAATTCGTCTATTTGATCATTATAACAATTATCAAATTAAAAACCAGTTCGTTTGTTTGTACAAAGAGTTAGAACAAGTTACTATAATACATTTGGTACACGGCTTCATTTGAGTTTTTTTTTCAAATGGTAGCAGAAACGGTTTAAATCAGTTTCGAGGAAAATACTTACATCGGGATTTTGTTTGAACGAATATTGAATGTTTTAAATTAAGAATAACTCTTGGAAATGTATTTGTATATGCTCCGTTTGTTTAAGCTGACATTTAATGTTAGATTAGCCGCGAAAAATGTTGATCTGTGATGTTCACGTAATCATCGTAACGAACGGTATATGGGTCCATTTGTAACATGTTGTAAAATGAACACAAATCCCGTTTGCAGCGATGATCGCGCAAAAATCAAAAACCAAAATGTCTCACGAGTAAGCCATAAAGCTTAAGTGCATTTGAGCTATTTATAGATATAAAAACAACATATATAAGCTTTAAATATCGCAATCAAATGATCAGTAGTACTTTCAGCTTTATTATTTATTAACGCAAATAGTTTATCTAGAGGAAATGAATCTGATTAGGAGAGTCACAACAATACAACATAACATATAAGTATATATAAAACTATTTAAATTCTTGTAAGGAAATCCGAAGTCCTAGACATCGATAGAAAAATAATCATAGCAAAACTTTATTACTTTATGGAAACGAAGCAAATACAAAGTGCCATAAAAAAATTTAAATTAGTCAGAACATAAAAATTTTGAGTTTAATTTAGAAAAATAATGTAACGATTTTCTTTAAAATTCTTTTATAATTTAATTCATTTTTAAGATCAAATATTATTATGTAATGTTAAACATATGTAACAATAAATAAATAATAGGTGTAAACATATTTGTTTACATAAAAATAGAGTTAGTTGTACTCTAGCAAAGTAATTTTCAGACTACCATATCTAATTCGGCTTTTTCCATATTTATGGTACTTAAAAACTTTTAACTTCTGGCAAATACATAAGATTTATATCGCCACATTTGCTATACATTACTATCATAAATTTCCGCCACACACAAAATTTTTATTTAAATAAACTTAACACCCAAATGAACGCTAATTTTTTTTTTTTTTTACTTCGTCACATGTGAATTATGTAAAAGAAGAAAAAATAAATAAATAAATAATAATACATATATTTCAGAGTTCATGCTTGCCGAATCAGATTTTAAAACTGAAAATTGAAAATAAAAATGATTTAAACGTGAAACGAAGTACAAATAAAAATTTATTTTTATTAAAAAAATAATTTGTGAATTAGCAACACATGTATTTTATGTTCTTATGTCATAATCGTTATATTTATAATCTAATGAAAATAGAAATAACTAAAAAAAAACATACAAGTTTCAAATAGATGATTATGCAAGAAAATAAACTTATATATTATAGGTCTTATATAGGAGTAAAACTTAGAATGACAAGATTATAATTATTTTTCTATGGTATTAGAATATTGCTTAAATGTTAAGGTAATCTCTATTATATAACATAATTCTACTTTATTTTGTTTAAAGTGAGTTATATTTTTATTTAATTGCTACCGTAATCTATCGGTTACTTTTGAAAATGATATTGTTGTATAACAAGGTGGCTTAAGTAAAAAACTATTCATTTTTACAAGTTTTTGGTTTTCTTTACCTACTATATTCGTAATTTTTTACTTTAAATATTTCACAAAAAAAAAAAAAATTGCATTTGATGGATCGATTTTTAAATATTATTTTAGATGCAAAGCATTAAAACAAATATTCAATTCTGTACTCCTCTTATTATAATTAAGTTTATAATTAAGATAACTACATTCTGATTGACTCAATAAGAGTTATTGACGATTCGAAACGTCATTATTTCTATAGTGTATCTACGGTATTAGATATCTTCCGCCTGTAAATGGCTTATTTAAATTCATTTTTTTATATTTATACCAAATATTCTATTAATTGAAAAGTTCTCGATTATCACCAGGTGAACGACATGGGGATGTAGCTCAGATGGTAGAGCGCTCGCTTAGCATGTGAGAGGTACGGGGATCGATGCCCCGCATCTCCAATTTTTTTTTTTTTTGATTACTAAATTCAGATAAAAATGGAAAAAGATGTTTTTTGTGGAGGATCTTATACAACATTTTTTTTTAACGTTGGAAAAAAGTCAAGTAAAAAAAAAAGAAGCGAAACCAATAAAGTATATATTTTATTTATATTTTCAAAAATTTAAGCTAAAGAAAAAAGGAATGGATTAAAAAACGATGATTCAACCATTCTGAGACATACTGTTTAATCACCTTGATTTACGAGTCTATCAATTTATCACTGGAGTACCGGTATAGTATATATCGATACTTGCCTAACTGCTAAAACTTCTACTAACAAATGTGACATCAATATTGCGGTTTTATGTCTACATTTTTCGTTATTGGATTATCTTATTAAATTTATATAATACTCTGTTTTCTATTATTTATAAATATATATATTTATATATATAATGCCCAATTTGAACATTATATTTGTAGTGTTATTATCTAAATATAATAAAATACTTACACCTAACATAAAAAAAAGTATCTGAAATGACCTATGTTTGAAGGTAGACTGTAATTTTTCTTTCTCTTTTTATATGTTCATATAATTCGTTATAATATTGATTTGAAAAATAATAAATAAAAAATTTGCAATGCAGATTATCCATTATGGATGGTTACATTGTTTGCATAATACTTAAAATTTATCTATAAATAATGAGAATAATTTGCTAAAAAATTATGCTTGTTTAGTATTTCAATGTCTTCTATGTTCTACTATGCAAATGATAATAATAATAATAAAATGAATGAATATTAAACCAATAGCGAATATAGATAAATAATAATTTTATATTGTAATTTTTCAACTGTACAAATTCGTCAAGTTCAAAACTATTTCAATATGAAACATAAATAGTGATATTTATGCAGAAATTCAAGTCAGGTGTCTCGAAAAAATGGTATTGCAGGTGTTCAATTTGAATAATAGAAAGTGACAACAGTCATTAGAAAACCATATCCAACTCTTTGTGAAAAAAATGACTCCCAGAAATTGATTTATAAAGAAGTCTTAAGTTTACAGAAATGATTTTTTTCAATTAAAATATAAAGTAATTCAAAAACGACACCAGTATATTCTCAAATGAATAACATAAAACAAAACAAACGATTTTATTGATTTGATCAACCAAAACAGTTAAGGCCATAATAGAGG
>JAABKK020005721.1:16062-26356 GCA_011634745.2 Catotricha subobsoleta
ATAATCTTTTTTTTTTATTTTCATTTTGCCTCCAATCTTTTATGTAAAATTTTATATTTTAATGAAACGGTAAAATATTAAAGGAAAAAAGAAAAAAAAATGGAAATAAAAGAAATGTGTCAAAATAGGTTGGAATGCCGGAATAAAAATATTTCAAATGGCTTATGTGAAAAACACTTAAGGCTAGTCAGTACAAGGTCATTGTCATTATATTTATACATTTCAGGAAAATATAAGACAATCACATTTACAAAACGTGCTTAAACATAACGAAATTGGAGCAAAACCAATATTTTAGTATGTTATCTACCATTTATGATATAAATGATTCTTTTAGCCAAAAGCCTTCTGAATTGTGAATTTCATTTATAACTCAACAAAATAAAATCGTATATATATATTGGCTTTAGCGTTCTTTGTTATGCTTATCTTATACAATATGTCAATATATTAGATATTATAATATATGTGATAAAAAGGAAAAAAATATATATATTAGGGTGACAATTCGACCTAAAGAAAAAAAGTTGCATCTATATTTTTAAACGCTATATGGTTTTTGGCAACGCAGCGTAGTTTCCCTGTTTTGAGTCATTGACAAACACCATAGGGAGGGGTCAAAAAAAATTGATTCTTGATTTTTTGTATTTTTAAAATTTCCTTAAATTGATTTTTTTCTTTCGTGAAGAACCTTTATAAAATGTTAATTTTTTGCCGATTTCTCATTTTCTCTACGAATCATGAGTTTTTTTCCAAAAAAAAAATTATTAGTTGAATTTTGCATTGATGAGTTTTATTTAAGATTTTAAAGCAAAAATATAAGTAAAAACCTTTATGTATTTGAAATAAAACTTATAAGTTAGATAATGGTTCCAACTAGCTTTCAAAAAACAAAAGAGGTTATTTTCAGAAATTTTCCATATGAAAATTTGAAAAAATAATAATAATGTAAACGATGTAAAAATTTATTATTTTGTAGAGAAAAAATTGTTTGAAGCAAAAATAAAAACATATTCTCATGTGAAAAATTACTGCAGAAAACTTTTGTTGTTTTTTGAAAGAAAAATTCAATTTCTGAAATTTAAAAAAAAAAATTATGGGCGGTGAATTTCTAAAGATTCACGATTTGTGAAGAAAACAAAATAAAAATTAGACTTTATTTTTCCATTCTAGGCTCCCCGTCTATGAATTTTGTAGATGTGTCAATAAAGGGAAAATTTGGAGCCACAGCGGCTGTATTAAAATATTATCCAATCAGTTTAACAAGGGAGCGCCATTCTAATGGTATCGGTGCGTTGCCAAGAACCATATAGGGCTTAAAAAATAAAGATGTGTCGAAATAATGGTCAGCCTAATATATATTCTCTATGTCGTTAACAAAATTAGGTAGGCCTAGGCGGCAGTGGTTTAGTAGTTTGCTCGTATATTATGTTTATTGTAGTACTATTGATTAAAAATCCATACCCAAACATCATGCGTGTGTATTATACGTTTATGTAATTTGTGATTTGCGTTTTTTTTTTTATTTATATTTTTTTTTTTCAGTCGGAAGGCCTTTGTATTAAAACCATATTATTATATCCATTTACGTATATAATTTTACAGTGTTATGCTGTAATGAACATATAAGTTAGATACAAACTCAGAAGTATTGCTGATAAATATTTATAATATGACGTAGATGTAATTTTTATGCTAACCCAATTGGCTTCCAGCACAGTCTGAGATATTGAAAATTAACTTTACTAATTTATTATATTTACATTTAAGTCAATATATATTATATATAGCTTGTCTTAAATCAAATAATCTAAATATATCATAATTAAAATTATGTTATTATATTTGAAAATACTTTTATATCTATATTTTAGATAAATTAATTTTATTGCCAGGTTTTTCTGCTTCAATTTTAAATTAAATAAAAATTTAAAGTATTTTTTTATTCTTATTTGGTGTCATATATGTGGTCAAAAAAGACTATCATCAGGGCAAAAGGAATAAACAACTTCAGTTTTTTTTTATTTTATTTAAAATTAGTCAAAACAACCAAATTTTTCAATTTGGATCAGCACATAAAGTAATTACCTATCTTTAATTATAAATAAATTTCTATTATTTACTATTATTTCTTATTATGTATACTATATTATATATACATTTTATATGAATACCAGTACCAAAATACCAACAAAAATATGAAAAACCAACGCGATTAATATTTTTAATAAATGGTAAGAGAAAATTTCAAAATTAGCAGCGAAAAAAGTTTCTTTCTAAAACTAATTCGCCAAAATATCCACTATTTAAAGCTAAATTGCTTGGTCATCTCATAATAAAGTGACCAATTCAGAAATTGACCGATGACCAATAATAATAATAAATAATCTAAAATTATAAATCATTAAATGTTGCGTTTCTCTGCTAACAAACTTTCCTCATTATATGAAAACTCTTAATTTGTCCAACAAAACTTTTAATGTGATCAAATTCATACTTTGCAGTCTTACACACACAAGAATAATATTATAATTATCTCTTTCAAGTTGTTAGTGTTTTTGGTTTTAAAAATGGTTTGAAACCATATTAGAACGACTTAATTTTTTAAGAACCAACCGGTTGAACAGAACCTCTTGCAAACCCGAAAGTTCTAAGACTTTAGTATGAAACTAGCCAATTTTAACATTTTTCCCTGACCATTTTCAATTATTAATGATAAATTATATGTTGTATGCGATACAACCAAAATGACTGAAATCAGCGATTGAATCAATATTCGCTTTTGATTTTTCTTACCCAAAATGATGTAAGTGATTTTTTTTTACTCTTTTTGTTAATAATAAAACTAAAGCATTACTTAATCGTTTTATTTAAAAAATGAAAGAAAAAATAGAACAGGAAATATATTTACATATTTATGTAAATTTTAGCGTCAAATATATTTCCCACAATTTTTTTTTTTATTTTCAATTCTAGTATATTGGCTAAAAACCAAAAATCTGAATAATAATGTTTTTCTTCATAAAAAAAATAATATTTCTTTGAGATATTTTCATTTTTAACCTTTGTGATAATAAAATATCAAAGTTCTTATATTGAAACATCTACGTATAGCGTATAGGGTAGGTAGCAGATATACAATCTAATACTTAAGTACCATACAAACTCCCTACCTAACTAAGATTTCAATAGGTGTATAAAATGACATACATCTCATTCTTGTAGCATTTGTAGATAGATATGTTTACATTTTAAAATATGTATCCACAAAAATATTAAATGTTTTTTGTGGATTGGTATTATTTTCTATCTCTAGATGTGGTTTTTATACATATGTATGTATGTATATTTAATATATATAAGGATGGAAGAGAAATATTACTGATATAGGGTTGGCAGGAAGCATTAAATAACATATAAAAAAAAAATTAGTTAATTAAAAAACCAAAGGAACAGATATAATACTGTTGAATATCATATATATGCTTGTTACATAGGATAAATGTTGAATTTGAAAAACAAATGGTATATTTAATTAGTGATATTATAAAACATGTGGGAACAAATGAAATGACATGTATTAAATTGAATTTAAGTATTTGTAGAACGTTTTAAATCCGTTTGAATGTTTTTTTTTTTTTTTTTTTTATAAATTTAAATATATAATATAAATGTATTAGGGCTGGTTCATAAAAGACGCCCGTATTTTATTTTCAAGCCTCTTGCGATCTTGTAAAACATTGTCCGATTGATGTCTCCCCCGGATGGACATTCAAACCTTCTATAGAGTTTATAGTTTATAGAATTAATTTATAGAAGAGTATGTAAGTATAAGTAGTGACTTATATTTTTTTGTTGAATATCCGAATTTTTACTCCTCCATTTTGAAAACTTGTATTGTATATTAGCAATCAGCTATTTTTGATAAATCGTCGTTATTTTTAATGTTGCTTTACATCTACGTATTATTGTTTTTTTTTTTCTTTTTAGACGCTTTTTAATTTGTTAAAATTTAGTGAAATTTGCTTATTTATATTTACAAAGGTCGAATGTTTTTTTTATGAACGAGCCTCTAACGTATAGTAGATAATTTAAAAAGTCATCATAGGTTTACTGGGTCTACTCAGCTATAAATAGCTTTAATATTCGTATCATATTACATAACAAAAAAATATATTATTATTATTTATAAATTTTTTGATTTTATATTGAAGGATTTCATAACAAAATAAAAGAAAGAACAAAAAAAGAAAAATGAAGAAAAACTGAAAAAGAAAAAAGTAATATCTCATGGCTTATCGATTGGTTAATCGTCAAAGTTTATTTTGTTTTATGATATTATCAGCTAACTAACACAAGGCATAACAATCACTTTCTCCATGAGACTTCATTTTTCTTATAATCGCTATTTTAGAAATTTTAATCTTTCACATTTTAAATATATTTTCTTATGCATCAAATAAAAAAAAAAAAAAAAAACTGTGTATTTTTCTAAGCGTCGGGAACAACTATTAATCATAGATGACAAAATGTATATAATGCAAAATCAAAAGTTTCAACCATTTAATGTTATTAATGAATTTGCTAAATTTTTCGGAAACCATAAGATTACTATCAAAATATGCATTGCGCATATTAAATAGCAAATAGAATATATACTTAAAAAGCTCTAAAAGTTAAATGGCTTATTACTTGCACAGTATCTGTGTATACGTATAATATATGTATAAGTATATTATTAATATAGTTTATGGTGATAGCAATAAGCCTTTAACTTTCTTTGCTTTCACTTCCAATTCTAAACTGAATACTAAGGAAAATGTTCAATATTACACGTACGCGTAGAGAATATTTGTTACTTTTGCCCGCATTTTGGATTATTGTATTAGAGGTGACCATGAACTTCAACATATCTTGATGAGTCTTAAAGAAAAAAAAAATAAAATAAATAAAAAGAAGAAGATTTGTGTAGATTATGTTAGGGTTTGGATTTTGATTTGGATTAAGGAGCTACAATTTAACTCAACCATATAAATATATATACATATTATATATATTCAACTTGATATTGATAGACCAACCCCATTGAATATGTATAGTACGTGTACGGTGCTAACCACTTAAATGTATTACATTACAACAGAACTATACTTAAGATTGGTGGAGTATCTTCATTAAAATTGAATTTATGGTTAACCAACCACTCTATCTAAGATAAACAACTACAATAAATTAATTGCTGAACAGTGATTTCTTGATTTAAAGTAATCTATTTCTATTTTATCCTTGTTGCCATTTTCATTGCTCACATAAATTGTATTATAAAACATTTGATATGGTTCTATTATACTGATAATGTATTTTCATTGTAAAATATTTTATTATAAATATCGGTAGGTCATTGAATATTGTAAAATAAATATACCGAATATCATATTATAGGTTAGAAAAGAATTATTTATAGAGCTGTCCCTAATTTTAAGTATCCATTAAAATATTAAGAAATAATATTAGAACAAAAATATAGAGAAACCTACCTCTATATATCCTGTATTTAATAAATTTATAGACGCATTACTTATATCAAAATTTTATTTCGTCTGTCTAAAACATGCCAATTTTAATACATATTATATCTCATCCTTTTCAATACATTTTTGCACATACACATATATATTTGTCATTGATGTGGTTTTGTCCTTTTGTTGAACAATATAAGGATGATATTTACACACGGGTGAGACCTAATTTGGCGTAGGTATAAATTGATACACATGTAAAGAAAAAAAGACAAATTTGGTCAGAAGCAGTCTCAAACAAACGCCTAACACGACACCATATATCGACACAATGAGATTTAGAAAATAAAATCAATTTCCTGAAAATTTATTGTAGAATATAAAAAAAAGGGTAGTAGACTGAAACAATTTATAGCAACAAAACAACCACAAAAACTTTTTTAAAAGATTAGAGTATTGAAAATGAATGGATTTTGAAGCGGCTATATTTTTGATCTATTTTAATATCTTAAAAATAAATCTAATTAATGATCATTTTTTTGAATGCTAATGATTAATTTACATGACTATTCATGATTATTTAGCGTAGATTTGTATCAGAGCTGGAGTATAATACTATTGTATTGTTATATTGTCGTTAGTTCCTACATTATGTCAAATATTTTTTTTTTTTTGTTTTCGGAAAAAAAAAGAAAATTATTCTAAACAAATGTTGGCGGGCGGCATGATTTAGTAAAATGAAAGAAATTATATAAAACTTTGATATCTTTGAAATACCCGTATAGACATCAAAGGAGAGCACTGCAGTCAAGAAAAATAAATTGCAATCAAGAAATGCAAATGTTTGTGATTTTTGCTGTCACGAATTTTTGTGAAATAAAATAAAAGAATATTAGAGTGGCTCAAAAAAATAACAAATTTAGAAATAATAACCGGATTCCCATTAAATTTGAAGCGTTTCAAAAGTTAGGTACATGAATTATTATTATTATTATAATTTTTATAAATTAACTGCTAGTTTCAAAAGAGTTTTCGAAACATTTCTGAAAGCCCTTTCAAGCGATTCTGTTTATTTTTTGAACCACCCTAGAAGATACATAAAATATTAAAGAGGCAAAACTATTTAAAAAAGAATCTTGTACCTGTACGTGCTCCAAGGAAAATATAAAATAGAATGCTTGTACGTGTACAATTGCTTATATAATACATAATATATGTTGCTGTTCTAAAGGAATAATTGCATTTGATAGAAAAGCTCACAGTGAGTTTATAATTGAATTTGTTCAATTTAATTCAAGAAAAATTGAAGGGTTTCATGAATGAAGGCGCTATGTTACTTTTTTTTTTTCAAAAATGTTTTTTTTTATGTTCAAATGTATTATTTAGAGTTAACTTAACTTTTGCGCTCAACATGGAAGCCATCGCTATTAGGCATGTTAATTAGACATATTTTTGTTAATGTCTAAACACGGTCAACCGCACTATTTAAAAGTTAATTTTTCTCGAAATTTTGAACATATGCAATCTACAGAATTATTTATTTGTATTAGTAATAAATATCCTCTGCATAAAGCATATATTAAGACATAGTTTTTTGTAAAGCAATAAAATATTAAAGATTTAAGTTTTTTTATTTAAATTTCGTTTATAAAAAACTGTACATATTTTCATTTTGAAATTGAATGAAATAAATATCGACACTTAAATATATACATTCAAAAATAAAAAATCATATATGCATGAAATGATAACAATAATTACGGAAGCGAAATAGTTAATCGACAGTATATTAATATTACATCATTTATATATACAAAAATACATATGCAGATACAAAAAATGTATCCATAATTATATACAATAACGAATTAACGTCATAATATTTGTTTAGTAATTTCCTTCCTCTCTTATAAATTATATTCAGAAATACAAATTTTATTATGTAAAAATGATAATATTTACACATGCGGTGAGAGAGAAAACCACACATTAAAATCATAGTTTACTGTTTATTTAATAGTATTTGCGATCAAAGCCATCAGTTTATTATATGAATAGTTTTGTGTTTTTTCTTCTTCTTTTTTTTTTTTTTGTTAAGTGCTGTTTATTGGTTAATATTTAAAGCTAATTTAAAAAACAAAAAATTCAAAATTAAAACCGCGGAAGTTCTAAATGTCATAAATGTATCTCACACATACATATAATTAAAAAAGATATAAGTCTGGTTTGTGGTATTTTCATATATATATATTTTCATAATCATTCATATGTAAAATATTGCATTTGGTGCAAAAGGGAATAAAAATTAATTATAACTCAATAATTGAAACACCGGGGAGTAAATATCTGTTCGAATAGATGACTAATTATTTAATAATTTTGTATTCACAATTGTGAATTTTTAATTGATAAATAAATTCGCTGGAAACCTTATAGAATGTTGATCTAACATTATTTAGTAAATTTATTCGAGTGTTTAACCAATAAAAGATTTTTCACTTTTAATTTTGTTAAATTATTTTTATACGTTGTTTAACTTTTGAAAAAAAAAAATAATTGTCGTCTAAACTAAAATATTACCAAAGCTTTTTCAACTACTTTATTTAAATTAACACGTTAGAGATATTGGCTGTAAGAACAAACGTTTTAACGTTGGTCCATTAAATAATGCAAAAAAAAAAAATAAAGCGTTAGTCGTTAGTTTTTTTTTAAAAAAAAATATGCTTTGATTTTCAAATTCACACATATATTGCTTAAGCTTATTTTAAATATAAAAATTAATTAAAATACCAACTAATATAAAACTATTATATCAAAGTCCTAAACCTTGTTCTTTACATAAGTAGATAATTTATTAATTTATTCGAGCATTTATTAACTCTATTTAATACTTAGTTGACTTTCAAAAGTTTCATTGAACAGATTGCATCGATAATCGTTTAATATTCTGTCTGCCAACGCTAAATAGATACACAAAGACTTGATGATGGCATTATTTTAATTTAAAAATAAAATTCAGAATGTATTAAAACTTTGAACAATTTTCTCAAATATTTTCGAAAAATACATTATTTTTCTTGTTAGTCAAAAATATAAATACAATACAACCATTAGATAGTTCTCAATAACGTTAGCAATAACAGAGCACTAGCGCGGTAGAGTCATCATCGTAAGTACAATACAAAAAAAAAAAAAATAAATAAATAAGAAACTATAGTGAAGTTTTGTTACAACGTTACTTCTACGTATGTTTCTTACGTTTTTACATTCTTTTTAAGTCTTTTAAGAGCATTTCACTTCAGAAAATATCATGATTGAATCGAAGGAAATCTGTTTTTTTTTCTTTCTTTAAATAAATCAAAAAAATTATCCAACCTGTTATTGATAATTGAAATTATACTATTTATGACTCATAACCTTATTAGAAATTCCATGAAACCTAATTATCTTCTTTGAATGCTAAGCTTTATTAAAATTACACTGAATGCTACAATTAGATGTTCCCGGTAATAATCGCATAATATTTCCCGAAAATAAAAAAGAACAAGCTGCCAATTAGATTGGTACAGAACTTAATTTTTGCGAGCATCAATTTAATGAACAAAGAAAAATAATAATCCCTAGCATTATTTTATATTCCAATTAATTCTCGTTTATCTTGAGATTTTTATTATTTAAGTGTTAAAAAATATATTTATTTATAAATAAAAAGTACTCATGTTCACGTGGATTTTCCTCAAGCATGAATAAACGAATTTTAATGATTGACCCACTATTGAACGCAAAATTAAAGGTACATCATAATACATATATCGGCTTTGGTCTTGGCCTCTTTTAGATCGTCGGGTGGTTAAATCAAAAAAACTGATTTTTTGATGGAATTCTAAAACAATTTTTTTGATTTTTCAAACTGAAAACCAAAACATATCAAAACCAAAACCTTTATATTTATTTCAATCATCAAAATCCATCTAGTCAATCTTGAGAAAAAGTCAAAAATAAAAAAAAATCACGATTTCTTTACTTTATTTTTTTTTTTTTTTTTTCAAAAATGAAGTAAGATAGATAAATGTAAATGTTTTCTCATATATTATGTATGAATGTGTATATGAATAATGTATAAATGTATAATGTATATATGTATATGCATCTAACGCCAACTGAAATATTATATGATACAGATTTTGTTATAAATGATCATTAAAATGACATATCCATGACAATTAATAATTACTGTACAGTGATATATTATAGGGTCAATTTATAATAATATGATGTTCATTAAACAAGGTTGAAGAAATTAGCAAAACGTGTATGTATAATTTGATACAAAATTATTTAAGCTATTAAAATTTATAATATATTTTGTATAATATTTGTACGCATTGAATTTATATATAGAAATATAAATAACCTATATATAAAATTACATTTTTATATATAGGGTGTAACAATTACAATTTGCCAGTACTTATTTTATATTTATTTATTTTTTTAAATATAATTGACATTTTTTTGACATCTATGGGCGGGAAAAATCTTCTTTTTTTTAAAAAAAACAAAGCTCTTAATGTACACTTCGTTATTGATGAAAAAAGTACTGTACGATTTTTTGATTAAAATTGTCCTTCCAGTGGAATTGTATCTAATATATATGGACATATTTTATACTTTTTACATAATAGTAAATAGGCATGGACAGTAGAGTGGATCGATCTTTTGTAACACCCCCGGTACCACTGTTTTCTGAGTTGCATTTTGTCTCAAGATTACCG
>JAABKK020005732.1:9935-23036 GCA_011634745.2 Catotricha subobsoleta
TAATTTGTTATCTAATTTTAATTTTTAAAGGTATCGACGATAATAGTGATCAATACATTTTGTTGCCATTATCGCTATTGCCGCTACTTTTTGAAAATATCGGTCTCAGTCCTGCTTGTTATTTATATATATTATATGGTAAATTGGTAACAATATCTCCAACTGCATTCATACATTGTTAATGATAAATTTTTCATTTTTATCCTATCCCAAGGAACGCAAAATGACCAAAAATCACGATGACGTCACGGTAACATGATTTTGACGTCATTTGGTCACGAATTGGTCACTCTGTCGTCATTGTGGTACCACATTTGACCATTTGGTCATGAATTGGTCATATGTGGCACCACTGTTCTCCTTGGGATTCTAAGCCCATTCCCACATTCAATATGTTCCAATGCAACCATTTAAGATTAAATAAAAATTATTAAGCTTGAGAATTTCTAGCAAAAATTAAAAACTTGTAACTTTGATAAGTCGTTATTTATGAAGATTATAGAAAATTATTTTAATACGATTTCTATTAATAATCATAGGATACATGAAGGAAACCCCTTAATAATTAATGATGCAAATATGCATCAAATATTTAAAAAAAACTACCAACTAAATTGGTACAGAATAGTGATGAGCCGAACCTTTTGGCCGAACTCGTCTTTAAAAACCTAAAACTCTCATAACAGACAATATATCAAAAAAATTGAAAGTCAACTCCCAAAATATTAATTGGTATAGAAATACCAGCAAAGATTCGGCCTGATTTGTGCGTTTTTTCATTTTTTTTTTTAAAGCCAAACATTTGTTTGCTTGCCACTCGTATTTCTATGCCAATTAATATTTTGGGTTATGGTATCGGTCCATTCTCTTCAGTTTAATCATATTTTGGTAACGGACTTTCAATTTTTTTTGATATATTGTCTGGTATGAAAGTTTTAGGTCCTCAAAGAAGAGTTCGACCAAAAGATTAGGCTAGTACAGAACTTCATCTTTGCGAGTAGGTATTAAACAAAATAATATATATACCATTAACAAAAGGTACTCAAGTATTACCATCCTTTTTTTAGGATTGAGTGGATGGTTTATGATGATTATCTTAATGTTAGACGCAGAATTAAGTCGACATCAAAATATATAGGTTTTGGTCTTGGGCTCTTTTGTCCAGCCAATCTTGAGAAAAAACTCACGATCCCTATGCTTCATTTTTTTCAAAAATTAAGTAAAATTATATAACCGTCTTCGGCTGACCAATTTTGATATGTTAAGCGCTTAAATTTAAATTTTAACTTCCTTTAAAAAAAAAATATTGCTGGTTGCAATGGAATACTCTTATAAACTTCCCATGAGACCTCTGCAGGTTTCTAAAATAATCATTATGTTTGTTCGGAATCGTGACCTTTCGTTGTCATTTTTGCTTTTGGGTATATAAATATATAAATGAATAAGAAAAAAAATTATATCTTAGTTAGTTCAAAATATTTGATGCAGAAAAATTCCATAGTTACAAGATTTTTCTTTTTTTATATATTTAATAGAGGATCTAGACAAAAAAATTGTTATTTTACTTTTCGTAAAGAAAGGGTTAATAAATAAAATATATAATGAAACAGGTCATCATTTTTATAAAGTTTGCCTAATTTTCGAAAATCAACATCTTCATTTTGTCGGTATAACTTCTCTATTTCAGTACTTACCGGATACTCATCATAGTTAATATTCATTTTATCCGCACCACTCTCAGAATTGTCCAAATTATATTCTGGTGATGCACTCCGTTTAATTGTAAATGCTTTGTTACTGTCCACAAGAGTTACCAACACCACAAATAGAACACAAAATATTATATTTTGCATATTCCTATTTTTAGTATAGTTATTATTATTAATATTACTACGTCCAACACCCGTCATTATTATTTCTATTTATATACTTTTTGAAAAAAAAAATTAATTAATTTATCTTTATTACGCTTTTTCAAAGTTTATTATTTTAATTAGCGGCGCACATGAATTTTATTTATTTATTAATTTTTATAGTTTTTTTTTAATGTAATTCCAATTAATTGGTATTAATTCTATCTGAATTTTTATATTTTAAATTAGGTAACAATTTATTCACGCGTTCTTCAGTTAAAAGCATCAAATATTATTCACAAAATTAAAACCATTAAAATATTATTGTAAAAACGTATATCCATTTAACGAGCTCCATCAACTATGACAACTGGCAATAATCTGAAACAGTTTACAGAGCTTTTACGTTCTTTTATAGAAGAGACATGAATGGAAATATTGTTAACAAGCAACGCAAAGTACAATAACAACAACAAAATAAAAAGGGCGAGCACGGCATGATATTTTATGCTGTTTCAGTTACAAATATTATTGTTCTGTTGTATTGTATAATGTCATAACACCATCGAAGTAACATTTTCATATATGCGAATGATTTTTCATATATTTTATAAGTAAGTATATATTTTATTTCATGTCGTAGAAACTATAGAAGTTTTTTTTGTTGAATGACTATTTTTTCTTAGCAGATCAGATAGTTTTTTTTTTATTATTGCAAAGAAAACTAGAAAATGATCGATAGAATTATTTAGTAAAAAATGTATCATTCGTTAAAATGAAATTAATTATTTTATGTATTTTTACGTTTAAAGGCATTTGAAAAATAAGTTAAATATAAATGAGTTTTCACTTTTCCAATATTGTTTTTTTGATATTAACAATCAAATATGTATGTAAATTTTTGCACGCACGAGTGAGGAAATTAAACGTTTTTCTTTCTATATGCAAAGAAGATTATAATGGGAGAATGTAAAATATGTATTTTGTTTTCTGTGGGCGATCTATTGCTTCACCTATTTTCGGAGAATCAACAAGTCATTTCCAGGATAACATATTTACATTCACATATGTTATTGCATTACAAATATTATAAATTATTGTACAAAAGGTATGACACCTTTTCATTTTTCTGTATTTGTAAAACCTAAATATAGATTCTAAATTATATATTCATCTGTTTATTACGTTATCAACGGTCGTCTACATTATTTTACCTTAAACCTTGTTCCAAAATGCGTCTGACTCAATAATATACATAAAAATAATATTTTAAAATCATTTTCCATTCATTTTTCAAACATAAATATTTATTCAGCGATTTAATATTATAAAATTGTTATAAAACCATTTTCGAGATACAGAACTTTTACGAAACATAGATTCTTAAAAAAGTCAATTTAGGAAACCATTAAAATTTAGGGATTCTGACATATTTGACCATCAAACAATTAACTAACACAGCTTAGTAAAAAATTATAAAATTTAATAAATATGATTTTATTTTTTAAAAGTAACAAAGGAGACGTAGAACGATTAATCTGGTTAGAAAGAGGTTCTTTTTCACATAATATAATATATAAGAAATCCGTATATTTTTAGAAAATTGCAAAATTGATTTATCTCATTTAATTTAATGTCTATTTAACAAAAATATTGCATAACGAGAATTGATTGACACAAATGGTAATTTCATATCTCAAGGAAATATTAGTAAAAATTATCCAATACGTTATCGCCACAGTAGATTTATAAAAAAAATAATACGATACTATAAATTATCAGCCATTACAATCTAAATACAAGATTTGTGAATTGATTTTCTATCTGAAATAAACTTTAAATTTTATTATTATATGCAAACAGAAATTTTCAATCAAATCGAATATTTAATATAATATACACTCAAACCCAATAAAAATCTGAGATGTTTATACTTATTATTGCAACAAGTACATAAACATTAGGCTGGAGTGGAAAATGTTTTTTTTTCTTTATTTCAAAAAAAGAAAATCGTGTAGAAAAATTGAATTTTATAAGCACTTCCTGAACAGAATGTGTGTTTGAGTTCTATTTGATATTTTCTTAAACCTTCCGAAAAGTTTTAAAATTTTACATAAAATCAAGGAAAAGAAATCTTAGGTTAAACTGCTGATTTCTTCTCTGAATTTCAAATTTTTTTTAATAAGAGCTGCTCAAATTTTTATCTGTTTCAAAAATAAACAATTGTAAAAGTTTTTTTTTAAAACTATAAATTTTAGTTAATTAATTTTCCTTCGAACCAACCTAATAAATATAACATTCAACTAAATATATTATACTGACCAACGACAAGTTAGAAAAATGAACAGAAATAGTTTCCCTACTGCGTTGAACAAGGGATGGCTTTCAAAAAGCTAAACATAACATTAATATTATTGCATCGTAACCTAACATAATAAGTATTCATTTAAAACAATTCAGCATGCTCACGCCGTTCACTAGCTCAATTAAATATTGATTGTCCATTATAGTCAAACTACGACTATATGCTTTATTGGGTTTATATTAATATTTTCTGTTCGTAATTAATTATATTTTTGTTTCAATAGAAATATTATGTAGAAATGTAATGGCCAAATCCAAAAATTACATTCATATTTTCATTACTTTTTCTCCAAAAGTTATAAAAGGTTGTTGATCCCGAATTATGTGGATTAATTTAGTGTGTTTCAAAGTAATAATTTTTAAAACTTTAAGTTAACAATTCGCAGTATGTATTTTAAGTACGTAGCAGTTGATACTTAAATGATCTCGAAAAACCTAATTTTTTTAAACAATATTTAAATAAGATGTCATAAACTAACTATATTTAATCCTCAGATCCTCTTTATTTTTCTTTAAAGCTAGTCTAATTGCCGAGTAAAATATACATAATGAAAAATGAATTCTAATTAGGCCTGGTGAAAAGACAAGGTAGAACCCTCAGGCGGTCCTAGTGGTTTTTATATATTTTTTTGTTTAGTTATAAGTTATTTTCTACCTTCGTTATAGAGCTAGACTGACTCCTCTGGGTTCTTCAGAGATCTTATGTTCAAGCCATCTTTATTGTATTGTGCCTAAAGTGAGGGTGGGGGGAAGGATATACTGATACGTTCTGCATATTATCACAATGAATAAAGTAAATAAATAAAATGAAACGCATTAAAATTAATTGACCACCAGTATTAACTGTATTTAAACTCTTTATGTTTTTCTAATTTAATAATTTTTTCATTTAAATACAAATTCATTAATCACTCAATAATTACAGAAATGTTATGTTTTAAATTCTTGAAGTTTTTTTATTTTTTTATAAATTTGTTTAAAGAACCTTTAAAATCATCAAGTCCGTCTGAAAACAAAAAATTATCATAAATTGCATAGCTGCAAGAACACGTTTTTTTTTTTTTTTTCAAAATTCGACCTCCTTATTTTAATTGTAATTCATTTAAATCTGCTATTATAAATGTGAATCATGCAATTAAAATATTATTTTTCGTTGATATAATTTTATATTATGTTATTTTTTTTTTCAACTCAGCACAATATCACCCCTTGTTTTTATGGGATGGGCCTGTATGGTTGCTAACATAAGAAATATCTTTTGGTCCGTATTATAAAAAATACTTTATAAAGTACTTATAACGGATATAGGTACTTTATAAAGTATACTTTGAAGTAGATATATCTTTCAAAGTATACTAATGTATACTCGAAAGGGTGTGCATTGTATATATACATAATAAAAAGTCATACATATCTACGTAATTATCAAGTAGTTTATTGTATACCGCGAAATTTAGTTTACTTTGGAAATATACCTTGTTTTGTTTATTTTTTTCATCAGTATACCTTGTATAGTATTCCGTATTAATATTAAATAATATTATAGTATTAATCTACAAGACACTGGCAAAGAAGTATACAAAACAAAGTATATTTGCTTAGTAAGCTCTGCAGTGTATATAAAGTGAACTGTGTTGGGTATATAATAAGAGTGGCTCTTATTTCGAAAGTTCGGAATTAGGTTGATTGCGTTTAACCCAATGCTTCATATATCTAAGGACAAATTTAGAATACAATTGACTATTTAATAATTACGTAAACCTGATTTTTCATTAGAAAAATTTTTTTTTTTCCTTTTTATCGTAAAAGATTTTACTTTAAAATCCGACACTGACCCGAAAGCCTAATTTAATATATAGATTATTGCTTGTTTACTTCATATTTTTTTAATAGCCTTATTTATAATTTTAAAAAATCTTAATAATAATCATGTCAATTAAATAAATCTGTATATAAATTAGTAGTAGACATAATCCTTTACATATAAATTCAATATGGTAATAAATATTTAGCAATGAAGCATATGTCATTAATTCATTTGTGCATAAACAAAGAAATATTTAAAAAATATATACCAATTATTTTCATCAATAAATTTATTTCAAATGACGATCATTCACATTCTATCAATTAAAAATAAATAAATAAAATAAAATATTTAATGTATATATATAATTATATATATAGGGTGGTTTTTTTTGTTGAAAATTACGAATATTTAGTTGCACAACTGTTTATTAGCTTGCATTTTACGTAAAATAAAGAATTGTAAAATATTATTGAAAAATATAAAATTTTACTACTCGCGCAATGGGCTCAAAATTTGATAAAATCGTCAATATTCAGATTACAAGATTGACTATAAATTAAATCGAATTACAAATAAATGCTCTATGAATACTAAACTTTTTTTATTCTTCGACGTTGCCTACATGATCTATGAGTTTGTAATAAAAATTTGGTGACTTTAGGATGTTTGTTTTCTTAATTAGGCTAGCTCAAAGTTAAAATATTTTGCTGTTTTTGAATATTTTGAGTTTAGGTTATTAAATTTCTTAAAATAACATCACTTAGATATTTTAATTACCTTTCCAAAACTACTAAACTTCCGTCGATTCGATGAAATTTGCAAAAGTTATAGCCATTTCAGTGATGAAAAAACCACTCTAATATATATGTATTATAAATATGTTACCCTTGCAACTTTGTAATCGCATATCGCTCACTGCCTACATATTAAATTATTTCACAGAAGTAATTGGCAAAAATGTTTATTTATATAATAATCATAATTTAACGTAATTTCTTTGCAATTTATTTAATTTAAATAGCAATATTTTTTAAAATTTTGAAATTTATTTAGGGCATAAAATGTAATTAAAGTCAAATTATTTCTTCATTATTTTTTCTCATATTACATATTTTACATATACAGTTGTTCTGGATTTCGGTCGGCTTACAGAGCGATTAATAAATTTAGTGCAAGTCACAGGCCCTAAAAATTATTCCTAAATATCATAATACCTACAGTCTAAGTCTACCAGTCCCTAGAATTTATAACTCATAAATATCAGAATCATTAAAATCTATGAGTTTCATAATTCCTTAAGTTCAAAACCTCTAATATTCAGAATGTCTAAAAAAAAAGGTTATATTTTCACTAAAATCCATAATACCTAATTTCACAATACTAAAATACCATATTATTCAAAAATTTATTATGATTATGAATAATATAATTTTTAAAATCCTAATTAGAGTTTTTGAACTTATGGTGTGAAAATGTTATAAACCTGTCAATTTTTTTAGAAATATGATAAGGTAGGTACATAGTTGTTTTCTTTTGGGAATTTTTACACTATTTAGACCCAAAATAGTGTTAATCTAGATTAAAATTTACACCCCCTATGTTGCTGGTGCAATTATTTTGCTAAAGCGCTCCAAAGTTTTGATGACATGAGTTTTGGATTAAATCACTATACTTTCAATACAACTTATTTAAGGGGGCGTTCGGAAGGGGTGGGTTTGCATAATCGACACCCTCTTGACCTAACAAACATTTCATCTGAAGACACCCACTCGCTTGGACCAACCGTTGAGTTGAGGTACAATATTTAGATTTCTATGGGGAAAATACGACTTTTATGTTATATTTAACTTCTTGTCTTTCATAAACTAGGGTGCGTTCGATCCATAGGAAATCACTATATTATTTTTCCAAATAAGAGATTGTTCTGTTCAATTGGAGTGTTTTATAGTGAGATAGAATCAGAGGGCATTCGATCCATATGGTTTAGTACCGTTCGCTGTATATAGTAGAAATATGATTATCTCACTATGAAACGGTACGGTTATATATATATATAAAATATATAAAATAAGTTATATTGAAAGAATAGTGATTTAATCTAAAACTCATGTCATCAAAACTTTAAAGCAAGCGCTTATAGCGACCTCTAATTGTTTTTTATCTTAAATTCAGGCATAAGTTTTCTAGTATAAATTCTAACAAAAAAAATGGGTAACACCCAAAATCCAAGAATTTTTTTTGACGGCTCCTAATGCATATACTATATGGTGTCTGTGTTAAATACATTATTCGAAATGCGTGAATAGATTAGGCATTAGATAAATAAAAGCTATATTGAAATGTGGGTAGCGATAAAATATTAAATATTTATTTATTTATGTCATTATAGAGATTATATAAAAGTAATTATAAAAAATCATTATCCAAACAGTAAGCGTAAGCTTTCACGAAAATATGAATTTTTAATCATTTTTAACAATAAAGTAATATTGTTTCTTAAAACGGAAGTTAATCAATAATCAAAATCACAAAACTTAATTTCTACAGCCCACGTTTCGGTGACTTATATCACCTTCCTCAAGAACATAAAACTTATTTTAACATTATCGAAAAAAAAAAAACAGTACATTTAGGTTCCAGCTAATTAACTTAAGCCGGTTATTCTTAGCAAGATATTTTATTCGTGCTTCAATTCTTCTAGAATATTGAACTGAATCATTCTTGCATTGCCAATATTATGATACAAACTTTTTATGATAAAGAAAAAGAAAGAAAAAAGAAAAATAATGATTTTTTGTAAAAGCACAAATCTCAGTTATAGAGACTTCATCTACTTACTTCAGATTATAATAAAACTAAAACACGACTGATAAAATAATTTCTTTTTTCTGTTTCAATAGTAAGGTAATAAATAAAAATGAAATTTTGTACATTACTATGTAATTATATATATTTTAGCTTATCCATAGTTTGATTGAAGTGGTTTTTTCTTCGATAAGGATTATGGTGGATAACTTGTAAAATGTATAATTCCTAAAAAAAAATTAATACATACTTGAGTAAATACATTGTATATATTGTTGTATTATTATATATATTTTATAATTCATGTAACTTATGATTTAACATCTATATGTTATTATAAAAATCGCTTAGCTGAAAATATATTGAGGTAATAACTCTCGAAATTAGTTAAAGGCTTTAAATATTAATCAGTTGTATCTAAATAGTATGTTTATATAAAAACATTTGTTTTACTTTATTTATTTTCTTATCATTCTCTTTTTTATCATTGTTACTGTGCGTATTGATTTTTATAGCTAAAATATTTTAGCAAAAATCCCAACGTAGATGAATCGTATTTTATTTAGTAAATAACTAAATATTTAATTGTGATATCATTGTAAATTATAATTATAGGCCTTGATTTTCAATTAAGCAATGTATTGAACTATAGATTTGATATATTTTAAATTGAAAATTTACTGAAAAAAAATAATTATAATAATAATTATTAATAAATTAATTGAGCATTTCAGTTTTCCATATTTTATGTCTCCCAATTTTCTTATATCTATCTATTTTTGGAGAACGTTTAAGGATGGTAACTTTGAACAAGACTAAGTTCTAACTCTAATCGCTATTAGAAACTCAAACTACCCACTGTTTAACTATCCTCTGTTTTTGGTAACATTAAACATGGATAGTTAGTTTGTGTAAAAACTTATCCAGTTCAGTCAAGAAGCCTTTTTTTGACATAAAAATAACAAAATGTAAAAAGAAGTAGTTTTTTTTACCACTTTTTTCTGGATCTTAGCACTGAGTGAAAATATTCATACAGATTTTTTATTATCCTCGAGGATTTTTTTTTCTAACAATATAATAAAGTCGTGTACCAATACATTGGCTGCTGGTATAATTGAATGTCAACCATTGCATTTTTTACAATCATAGGAAATAGAAAAAGGATATAATTATTGCTAAATGGTATTATCGGCTAAGATGACATATTTATATATATTTACCTATAATAGACAAATTAATTATTATACTATATTTAAAAATATAAATACATATTAATGGTTTCATTTTATGTACAAAAAATCATAGTAAAAAAAATTATTCGACATTACGAATAATTTTTAATGAATTTTTTCAATAAAGATTCATGGATATTAAGTGGAGGTATTTTTTTTGTTTTTTGAATATTTAAGTCAGTCAACATAAAATATTTCTTTTCTTTATAATTTTTTTTTTAAACTCTAACCAAATCATATTTATTAAACCGCTAATAAATATAATAAGGCACCACGAAAACTGTTCTACTACTACAGTCATCGTTATCGATAAGTATTTTGACAGAGGACGCCATTAAAATTGATCGATATAAATGTGGCCATTTTTATTCAATTTTGGCTTAAGGCGAATGAAGTGATTTTTTCCTACGTATATTTCGTATTTAAAAGCAATAAATTTCGGCATAAAACTGCAAAAAATTATTAATTAATAATTCTGTGATAAGTGTTTTATAAAATTACTATAAAGAAATATGGGTAGAAAGAAGAAGAAGGCCTCAAAGCCATGGTGCTGGTATCCTTTTTTATATAAGAGCTTAACACACGCTACATAGCTATATAATTTAATACATGGGCATATAAAATACTTACTTTTTAGACACATTTATATTCAACACATTTATAATTCGCAGACATAGTCAAATTTTCAGCAGTGCGAAACGAAAAAAAAAAACTACCATGTATTTATTTGTTTATATAATTGATAGATAATGCATAAATTAACATTTAATTATTTTTTAAAGACATTGTCTATTATTATACAACGTGTAATGTTTACAATGCGTTAATTATTGGTATTTTTTTTCATCTTCACATCTTGGGTGTAGTTATTGTTAACGATTATACACTTTTTATATATATTCTTTTTTTTTTCCTTAACTATATTGATTATTCGCATGAATGCACCACTTACACGAATACAGGTATTGCAATCGGGAATTTGATGATGAAAAAATATTGGTTCAACATCAAAAAGCGAAACATTTTAAATGTCACATTTGCCATAAGAAATTGTATACAGGACCCGGACTTTCCATACATTGTATGCAGGTACATAAAGAAACGATAGACAAAGTTCCGAATTCATATCCAAATCGATCAAATATTGAAATCGAAATATTTGGTATGGATGGTATTCCGCCGGAAGACTTAAAGGAACATGAACGACAAAGAACTGGTGGACGATCGGAGTCTGATGATGATGAACCGGCTGTCAAACGTGTAAAGCCTGATGGTTCTATGGCTGGTGTACAGCCACAACCAAATATCATGATGCCGAATATGATGCCACCTCATATGATGGCGCAATTTGGTCCGATGCCTCATATGATGTCTCCAATGGGACCTATGCCCCATTATCCCGGCGCTATGCCAATGATGCCACCACCACATCAAATGATGGGTGGCCCACCTCGACCATTATTTCCAGCAGCTGCAGCGTCCGTTAGCCAACATCAAATGCCTCCATCACAATCGAAACCAACGTTTCCAGCTTATAGGTAATTTTAAATGATTAAGTTAACGTTAAATTATAAACGATGCACTTTTGTACTTGATTAACTAATTTATAATTTAAATATTTCTGAAATATTGTGCAAAATAATTGGATTTTATTCCCATTTTTTTTTTGTGTCTTAAAATTGTAGTAGTGCGACAATAAGCGCACCACCAACTACAAATACACCAGGCGGCAGTAATAATGTACAAAGCGGTGAACCATCAAAATCCGCTGCATTAATTCCACAAACAGGAACTACCTCAAAAATAATGCACCCACCAGAAGATATTAGCTTAGAAGAAATAAGAGCACGTAAACCAAAATATTTAAAAAAAATTACAACAGCCATTGCAAATGCAATTAGCTTTGCATCATCAACTGCACAACATCAGCAACAACATCAGCAGCATCAGCAGCAAATTCAATCAAGTATTTTACAGCATCAACAACAGCAGCAACAAAATATGATAGCAGCGCAATCGGCAGCAATGGTTTCGGCAGCTCATGAGGTAAATTAATTTTAAATGGATTTTTCTATATTGAGTTTGAGTAAATTAATTTTATTATTTGTGTATTAAATTAAGCATTTTATGGTTACGCATGTTGTAAAAGATTTTTAAATTTAATAATTCGCTTTTTGTGTTTTTCTTTTTAATTCTTTCTTTAAGTACTATTAACGATCGACAGTAAATACTGAGTGTAGTGTATTCAAATGATTATATTTTTCACCAGTGTCTAACTAAGTGGTACTCTCATTTTCTTTTTATTATTTAAATCGCTCTATTTCTATCATTTGTTTTTCTATTCTATTTGTTTCTCCATTTTACTTTTTAATTTCTTTAAATTTTTATTTGTAAAATTAATTTATATAACAGCTGCCTCAAAAAAAATTGTATTATCTTAAAAAAAATAAAAAAAAATGGTAATTTTTATTATAATTAGAGTATAAATGAAAATCATAAATAATATTTCATTGTTCTCGTGAAGAAATTTCATTTTTGTTTGTTCAAACACCGAAATTTTCTATTAACTATAATGTGAAAATGAAAATAATGCAATTTTTTAGCAAGCAGCTGTAATGGCAGCACATGTTGCTGCTCAGCATCATGCACATCAGCAACACCAGCACCAGCAACAGCAACATCAACAACAGCAGCAACAACAGCACCAGCAGCAACAGCAACAGCAGCAACATCATCAACAACAACAACAACAAAAACAATTAGAAGAAATTAATAGAGCTGTTATGTTTCAGCGATTACAACATGCCTCAAGACCGACCGCACCGCAAATGGGAATGGTCAGTAGTTTTAGTGTTTAGTTTTCAGTTGAGCTTATTTGTTTTCAATTTAAATAATTTCCTTATAGCGCACAATTTAAAATATCTCTTCTAGTAGAACTTTATATGAATGTGTAGTTAGCTTCGACAGTATTTGGTGATGTATTTCGTTTCGATTTTGATTGGTAGTCGCATGTTTAATAATTGTATGAAAGAGTAGT
>JAABKK020005743.1:0-26347 GCA_011634745.2 Catotricha subobsoleta
AACCGAAACCGAGTTTTCGGGTCTCGGTTATACCGATGAATAATTTCGGGTATTTTCGGGTACCCGAATGGTCTCTGGTCATAATTGGTCTGATAACTCCTCTGTAGATATTGTTTTTATTCTTGTGAGATAATTTTGAATCTTTAGCCAGTGACGGGTAGAGTCTTCTTGAACATTTAGTGGCCTTTTCCTGAGCTAATGCGATATGTTTAACAAAATTGAGGCTCTTATCTAGGGTTACCCCCAGGTATTTCACTGTATTTGTGAACTGATTTTCTGAGTTTTCAAAATTAAGTGCGGTTAAAGGCTTTCTTTTCGGTGAATTATTAATGGAAAAATTATCGCCGGTGTTTTTTCTGTATTCATTTTGATTTTCCACTTTAGGTAATACTTATTGCAGGCTTTTAATCCATTTTGAAGTTTTTTGATAATGGCTTTAGTCAGTTTCCCATCAACAATTATACCGGTGTCATCAGCTTAGTATGCTAATTCACAATTTTTTGGTTTTTTAGAGTCCGAGATATATATTGTGTATAGTATTGGTGAGAGCACCGAACCTTGAGGTAAACCAGCTGGTATATTTCTGGTGGTTGAGTATTCACCATTGATCCTCACTGTGAATTTTCGGTCTGTTAGAAAAGATTTCGTCAGTTTTATCAAATATTTTGGAAAGTGGAACATATTCATTTTGTACAGGAGATCATTATGCCATAATGTATCAAAAGCCTTTTCTATGTCAAGCAGCACCAGAACAGTTGACCGTCTCTTTCCTTTGTTTTTGTTAATGAAGTTGATGACACGGCGGACTTGATGGACCGTTGAATGCTGTGGTCGAAATCCGAATTGCTCGTCCACGATGATGTTATTGTCGTAGGCAAATGTGCTAAGTCTAGCGTAAATTACTCTTTCAAGTATTTTTCCAAGGCAGCAACAAACTAATGGGTGTGTAGCTAGTTGTTAATTTTTGGTTCTTTCCTGGTTTTGGTATTGGCAGAACTTTAGCACATTTGAAAGCCTTTGGAAAATATCCAATCTTGATGCATCCGTTGAATATTTTGTTAAGCAGTATTATTGTTTTCTGAGGTAGATTTTTTATCAGTATATTTTGAATTCCATCAAGACCTGAAGCTTTCGACTTTTTCAACGTCTTATTGATGGCTTTGATTTCAGTTGGAGATGTATATGTTGATGCATCATTGTTATTTTCAACCTCATTGTTTTAAATTGTTTATTGATCATGTGATCTGCAAAATTATTAATATTTATTTCGCTAATCAACATCAGCATTCTAAACTCATCAATCCTTCCAAAAAAAGATATGTAATATCACCCGCTCTCTGGACCGAACCCGAACCGGCGAACGCAAAACAAAAAATAAACTAAACCGGCAGCCAAACCGAAACAGGGTTTATACAGTATTTACAAAAAAAAAATCCCTGACTTTTTCATGACAATTCCAGAAAGATGGAATAGCTTCTTTTTGTTAGTTTCGTTTTCGTACATTCGTACTTTTTTTTAATCATCATTTATGATATAAACAGTTAATTAATTACCTAAAATATATTAAATATTTTTATTAATATTAAATAAGAGTTGTTTAAGGGTTGGTTTATCAATTGAATTTTAACTGTAGGTTAAAATGATCAAAAATCCACTGATTAAGTAGCTAACCGTCGATTGATTAAGTTATTAAAAATTAGATATGAATAATTCGCCAAAATTTCTTTCTACTTGCATTAATTAATTAATGATGCATCATAATAATTTTTTTCAATTATTTCATTCTTAAATGTTTTGCGAGGCATTTTTGAAGATTTTTGCCAGAAACTCCTTAAATGGTTTTTCGGTATTTTTAGCTCGTTATATTTCAAATTTAGTTTAGCAGCCACGACCATCTAATTTTTAGCGACTATAAGCAATTTGAACAACGAATTTATAAAATATTATATTAAATATTCTAGGTTAGGCCGACTCTGTGATTTTGCACTGGTTAAGGCCCTGCCTTAGAAAGAGTTTTTATTATAACTTATTAATGGAAATAAATTTGACTTTGACCTTCATAGAAAGAGAAAAATATCTAAACTTTATAACTTTAATCACCAGAAGCTTTATACCCACCCACTCCGTTTATGATTAATTTAAAGACATTTGCGATAAAATGCAACTTTTTTCTGCAATTCTACAAAAATCATTATCAAATAATACTTAACTACCTAATAAGATTTTTATAATAATAGCTTTGCTTTACACAGATTTGAAACATAATTCAAACAGCGTAATAAATGTTATTGTTTTAATTGAAATATGAATTCATTAACATATCTACGACAAATTGTTATATAACAAACTGAATAGTTTCATTTGAAAAATATATTTTTTCTAAATAAATATCGCAAACATTCAAACTACTCATTTTAAATTTAAAAAGACTTTATAAGTAATTTATAATAATAATATTTATTTATATATTAAAGTACAATATTATATGGATCGGTTAAAAATTATATATATAACTATACTTACATATTTAATAACATGAATTGCTGGTCACTACATATATAATGTATTTATACATATTATTAATGTGTACTTCTCATAGCAATTACTAAATATACACCAAATAATATAAATTTTCTCGAATAGAATTGGTATTATATATATTTAAAAAAAAAAAAGAAGTATAATAGTAGTATATAGGATTAGGGTGTTTCGAACAAAGATTTTTGACAAACGACGAATCTTGTATTATAGTCACCCCCCACGGTCGCATATTACGTAAAATATTTTGTATTTTATAAAATTTGATAGTTCATCAGTCATCGTACATGTTTTTGATTCCATATACTGCACTTGAAATTCAAATATAACCTCGTGCAAAAAAAATGGAAATTATAGATTAAACAGGTTATTCATGAAATTCTAACTGTTAAGAAAACAAGCTGCCAATGGATTGGTACAAGACTTCATTTTTGTGAGAAAAAAAGGGTCAATACTGCCGGAAAAAAAAATGGCTCTTAAGACAAAATAACGAAATATTACAAAACATCAGTATGTATATTTTTGACAAAAAAAATTCTGTTATAACATTTTATTATATTTTTTATTATACTCTATTTATAATTAACTGGTGAACTATTTTTGGTAGGTATATACACAACCTCCCCCCCCCAACAGATAACCTTAATGATTGAAATTTTGGAAAAAATAATTTAATCAAAATTTCACACTCTACAAGGTAGGCTAGATTTAGATTTAGTAACGAAACTGCAATAAATTGAAAGCAGTAAATTTATTTCTCTACATATTTTCGGTAGAAATGTCTCCTCAGGCTCAGTTTTTGATAACCAAAAACTGTTTTTTCGAAACAACCTAATATAATGTATATATAACACAGAAGTACAATAATTTAACATATAAATAAAAATATATGGGTAACTAACTAGTCAGTGCTGTGTAAAGTGTAATGTGTATGTAAAATTATTGTTCGCGTTTTCTGTCATGGGAGCTATTGCTTTAATAGATAGCGAACATAGTTAAAGCGTATTTTCAATTTAAAATCTATATTATGCATGTATGTTGGGTCGATTAAGAATGGAAGAACAAATATATAACGACTTGAATTGCGTTCGCGACGTATATCAATGAGTATATGTTGATTTATACATATATGTTTTTTTTTTTTAATTTTATTTGTGCAGGATTAGGTACCTATCTAAATGCATGTTACATGACTAACTAACAAGCAAGTTTCTACATGAAGTTAATATCTGTTTTATCCGATACCTTATTTGAAACTGCATATTACGTCATTGGAATTACCCTGAGAGCTAGGATAATTTTTGGAACATATCAATTTTAGGCAACGAATATTAGCTTACAAGTATTGGCGATATTAACTTTATAACCAATTAAAAATTGGCAAAAAAAGAAAATAACGAAAAAAAAGAAAATCATTTTGAGAAGATAGCTTTGTATAATCATGAGAATTACTCGAACCTATTAAATATTTCAATTATGTATGTTGATTTGGTTGGTTTTTAGGGGAAGTAATTGTATTGCATTTCAATTTACTTCTAATTAAATATGTTTAAAATACATATGTATTACTGCCGTCTCTCAAACAATATCTGTTATATCAATTAATTCTATAAATTTTAATTAATATTATAATTTAAGTAATTATAAATTCAGTTTTTATTATAAGTATATACAATTTTTCTTGTTAGGGATATTTCTTTGATAAGGAAAATTTTAAAATCTTCTGTTAGCCAATGCGCGATTTAATTAGTTCTATACTTTATAGCTGTTCAAAGCGAGTGGACAAAAAATGGCTACAATGAGCTGTTATCATGAGATTTGCCGATGTTAACTTGTAGGTTTTGAAGTTAAAAAAAAATTGAAAAATTTACATAGAGTACATTCTTTTTTTCGTCGTAAAGACACTTGTAGAAACTGAAGATCTTTTTTTTTGTTTATTCATCGTACGCACTTTATTCGAAATCGATAAATGATACTCTATTTTTTCAAAAATACTGCAGAAAAAACCCGCGCTGTATGGAAATCGAATTTTGAAAACGTAAAAAAGATTCTATTTTCTATTTTCTCTAAATTTATATAAATCAAAGCTCAGCTCCAATAACCTGAAATTAAATATGGATACAATGCATATTATGCCTGATAGCTGAGTGTAAAAATTTTGACTGCTGAGACCTCGGAAATATATGAAAAATTCTAATATGGAGGATAAGATAATATTATATATGATAATATGGACTTTTCTTATCGTATTTACTCATTTCCAGTACACCAAAATTTAAGGCGCTAATAAAAATTCTGATAACAATTTTTTCTGTCATGGCAACAATATTTGTATTGATAAATATGGCGATTTTGTACATGGCTACTTCAAAGTTACAATAAATAAATATTGGAACTTTGTAGTATTTGGTACTTTGAAATTGAACTTTGAAGTAACTGCCACTATAAATTTGTAAACGTTACTGGATAGTTCCAATACTTTAAAGTTTCTGTCACTATTTATGGCAACCATGAAAATATACAAACGTCAAAATATTTTGAAGTAGCATTTGCAAGTTCCGGGAACGTAATTGTCACTTAAAATATTACTACATAGTTTCATTGCTTTGAAGTAACATTTGGAAGTTCCGGGAACGTTATATAGTAATATTTAAAGTGCCCATAACGTTCCCGGAACTTAAAAATGTTACTTTAAAGTAATGGAACTATGCAGTAATTATTTAAGTAACAATTACGTTCCTGTTACTTCAAATATTACTTCAAAGTAATTTCTACTAAAAAGTAATATTTTTGGTTCCAATTACGTAGCAGGCACCTTGTCAAAGTCCCGAAACACCTATTTATCAAGACTTGTCACTTTGGTGCTAGTTGGGAGTCTATTATTATTATTATTATTTTTTTATCTTTTATCTGTTACTACTTTTGTAATGCATTACTTCCATCTCTGGTTAACAGTTTATGTTGTTCTTTGTTTTAATTAAATATTTGAATATGAATCGGAAAAGAACGAAGAAATCATTAAATGATTTAAAAGAGTAAATAGAAGAGACTGCTATTTAACGTTCATTAAATCAATTAGATTTGAGCTCGATGTCACGGGTACCGTAGTTTATTTTGAGTCGGGATCAGCGCAGAAAATTTAATCCCGATTCATTCTAAAGATTCCGCACAGTGCCCTAATTTATTCTGTATGGTTTTACTGGACAATTCGTTTTTCTATGGGTACGGGAAGGACTGGAGACATAATTTTTGTACTGGAATCCCCCCAAATTTTTTTTATCAATTTATCCTGGCTAAATGCTTATAGTAGATGTTTCTATGAATGATCTAAATAAGCACACTAATTTCAATTTATTTTGCTGATTTATTAATTGCCCTATGAAATATTGAGAAATTTTAACATACAGTATAAAAAAACAGATAAAATTTTGTGAATACATTCAACTATAATCAGATAATAAGAATATTTAATTAAGTCTAATTTAAGAAATAAACTATATTTTATAATATGTAAATTATAAGGTAACAGAAAGTTCCTGTAGGTAATGTATTTATTCAGATGGAAATAAGTTGTGAAATTACTTTAATAACATGTAAGTAGAACTTTAATTTAAAATTTATTCTGGCTTCAGATAAAGTTTTCGACATTTATTCTACTCAATAAATTTGAATCTTGCAATAAACTGTAAAATTTTCATTTAAAGTCATATATTTGATTGTTATTCTATGCATGATAACTTGAATAAGTTCCAAATTTAAGTTCTGCATATTATTAGAGCCAACCTCACAACTTATTGTGGCTGAATAAATTTTTAATATAATGCTCATTAGGCGATTATAATTTTTTTTAAAGTGTGGTATATTGCTGCTTTCACAACTAAATCACCCTTTTAGTATTTTTGTGAGTGTCCACAATGCTCAAAATGCTTAATTTCTAGAATTTTCGATACCAAGTTTTTTTTTTTCGGGTTATTGAGGTATTTTTTTTGTAGATGGACTCCTAAAATGAACATCTGTAAAAAATGATTTAAATTAAATCAATGGTTCTTAGAGTTTTCGAAGATTTGGCATAGGCATGCACTTTTTCATACATTATTTCCTCCGATTTCATACAAAACATAAAAGCCCTTGGGCGACTATCAAACTTGTATCAAATGGCTTCAAAAAAAAAAATACTTAAGCGTTTTACATCTAAATACACAAGAATTTGCCCGGTAAACTAGAAAATTAAAAAAAAAAGAGTTTTCGTGTGTGCCCTAACTGGGATGTTGCAATTGGGCACGTGCAATTAAGAAGAGAAAAAATGATGAGTACGGTAATCGCTTCAGTTACTCCCAAGCATAAGATTAAGGATACACTTTATGTGACAACAGTTATTATTGTTGAACTTAAATGTTAAGTGGTGCGTATGATATGTGCGGGTTGTATTACGGCTTCATCAGGTAGTTGTAAACATCATGATGTTGCGACTATTGCTTATCTCCATAGAAGAAGTGTAGAGCATTTCTCTATTGAATATTATTGGAAAATATCCGTATTATCTTTAGTTAATCCTTGATGCAAAGAATATAATAAAAAAAATTTTAGATAATTTTAATTTTTTTGATTTTCACGGGTAACCGAACTCGCCCGAACCCGACCCGACCCGATTTTTTTTATCAAGCCCGTACCCGGCCCGAGCCCGTACGGGCCGGGCGGGTTTCGGACGGCAACGAGTGCGAGCCGCCCGTGTAGGACTCTAGATTGAGGATACATACCCAAGGAACACAAAATGACGAAAGGTCACGATGACGTCACGCTGACCTTCATTTTGACGTCACTTGGTCACGAATTGGTCACTCTGTCGTCATTGTGGCGCCACATATGACCATTTGGTCATGAATTAGTCACGTATTGGTCATATGTGGCGCCACTGTGCTCCTTGGGTACGAGTATATTAAAAAAAAAAGACCAAGGTATTGCATGAGGTATTTTTGTTTTTTTTTCTTTATAAATTTGTAATACCTATGACAGTTTACAAATGACCGCTTAGCGGCGACACCGTAATCCAATTGATTTTCGCTATTTCTGTTTTTCGCAGCACCCTAATGCACAACAAACGTTTCACATTATGATGCAATTTTGAGAAATCAAATGTCAAACCGCGCTCCAAAAATTGTGCATCTTGTAAAAAATAATCAACTTCAACTTAAAATTTAAAAAAAAAATTAATTAAAGTATAGAGATTAGAAATGTTATTTTAAACAAAACTAATACTTACCATATCTAAACAATTAATTTAATTTTGAGTTTGTGCTATAAGTAATTAATTACTTATTTCAATTTCAGTGAATTTGAATTCTAAAACTATAGATTTATTGTATTAAGAAAGTATCATTAGACTCGCACAAAGACAATACCACATTGTCTTTGGATTTGCATAACATCGTTGTGTTGTATATATGAATATAAATTCGGTACATCACATAAAGTTATAATTAAAATTGATTAATATTTCTATTACAGTATCTACCTAATTTCATCTTAATATTTTTAATTAGTCACAGTTCTTAAGTTTAATTTGTCAATGCGATGACTTGTTGCTTTTTACTATTTCGCAACTCTAATAAATTATTACGATAGATAGCTCAAGACTGTATGTTGTATATATGTGCGCGGCGTGTATATTATCAATACCTTAGTTTTAACTGATATCATAATACATACTTAGTTAGAGAGTATTAATATGTCATTGACTAGGACCAACCCACATCAATATTAAACATAACAATAAATTCTATGTATCGTCGCTATTGAAAATATTTTCGTTTTTGTATTCTAAATACTTACAAAAAATCAAAGTGAAATCTTTTTTGTTTCAATAAACATCAAATCTTGATTGTGCTTGTTTATTTTCTGAAAAAGTATAAAAAAAACAATTAATTTTTTCACTAATTTTGAGGAAACCTGAGTAGAAAAAATAAAGAATTATTTACTGTTTATAAGTAATTACGCGAAACGACGTTTTCAATGTTTGTGTATTGAAAATTTACATATGTGCAACTGTGTATTTCAAGATCAAGCTTTTCAAATTAAGTGTTTTAAAGAAAAATACACTAAAAAAGAAGATACGTAAATACGTTTATTGAAGTGAAGCCCTTGTTTATTTTGCTCTCAAACATTTAGAAGGGGTGAGGTCATTTCCGGTGAAGCAGGTATCTTTCTAGTCCGCCACTGTAGTCGATCTTTATTATATCACATGTACTGTAAAATATATACATATTTTGCCTGGAGCTACACATTGTCACAATGCAAAAAATATTAATACAGGTTAGATGGGATACATCTTCGTGTTTTAAACCCAATATGGTTTTTGGCTATAGATCGACGGCTAAATCTATTTACAGTTGCAAGGGCTTACGAAAGTGTGTATAACTTTTAATTAAGACCAACTAGATACTCCATATTGGAGTATCAAGCCTAGAAACAATTTATACACATATGACATTTCGATGGGTTGACAAAATTTCGAATATAATCAATCATCCTTAGTCCTTCAAGGTCAGAAACAATTTTTTTTTTTTTTTGATTTATTGTATTTTTTTATTCTAACACTAAGCTTACTTACTAATTACTAATGTAATTTTTTTGATTTTTTTTTTCTAAAACTAATGAATGACTAATATAATTTTTCTGGGTTTTTTGTTATTTTTTTTTTTTTTTAGTTTCAAAATGAAGTCTAAGTCCTGCTTTTTCGGACTTAAGATCCGAATTCTTTATTTTTAGCTAAAACCGGTAAAGCTTATGTCTGTTTTTTTTTTCATACTTTTTGGACCTTAAGTCCGTATTTTTCACGATTTTTTCACATTTGGAGCTTATGTCCCTATTTTTGGGATTGTATGTCTGATTTTTTGGAGTTAATGTCCCTTTTTATTACATTTTATCTTTATTTTTTTGTGAGCTTATGTCCTTATTTTTGCACTTTTTGGATCTTATGTCCGCTTTGGAGCTTAAGTCTGCGGAGCTTATACCTTATACCATGTCGCCATAAAATATATTTGTGCTCTAGTCTTTCTACGGATAAATTAAAAAAAGTTGGCTTTAATCAGGATCACGACTTGGGTATTGACGTTGGAATTAGAATTAAGTGATATACCAATACAATAAGCCGGTTAAAGAATGCTAGAATTTGCTCAGACCACTTCCTTTATACATGTAGTTTTAATACAATAATAACTTCAGTTCAGATCAACATCTATTTTTGCTCATTGTTTTAAATTTTGAATTTAGGAAAACCATCAACAATAAATTAATTTAATTGTGTTAATTGGATACCTTCGATTCAGGTAGGAAATAAAGACAGTGTTAAACATTTGTTCGCTGCAGTGGGATTCCATAAAAATATAGATATCGACATAGACATTGATATTGGTAATTTTTCGTGATATAGAGAAAGATATCGACATAGACATTGGTAAATTGTCGTTGATATAGAGAAAATTAAAATATAGATATAGATATCGACATAGACATTGGCATTGATATTGGTAAATAGGGTCGTCTTACGATTTTTTTCTTATTTTTTTATAAATATTAGCGATGTTTAACCATAGTTCAAGTATACTTGAACTATGATGTTTAACGAAAATATAGAAATTTCAGAAATTTAAATATTGTGTATAACTTCTTTTTGTTCAGTATTTTCTATATCGACAATGTACCAATATCAATATCAATATCAATGTCGATAACTATATTTTTATTTTCTCTATATCACGACAATTTACCAATATCAATATCAATATCAATGTCTATGTCGATATCTATATTTTTATGGAATCTCACTGTTGATCTGAGATGATTGAACTGTAGTCACAATATTATCATTTTGAATCGTTTCAGATAAGGGAACTAAAATATTATCTAACACTTGTTTACTGACCTTTGATGATTCCATTATATCAATGTCAACATTTTAGTCTATGTCAGATGAGGTTTCGTTAATACGATCTCAAATTTAGTTTTACTGTCTATATGTTTCCTACCTGAATCAAAGGTATCGAATATCGGTTATTTTTGATAGTTTTTCTAAATACAAAATTTAAAACAATGAGCAAAAAGATATTGATCTGAAGTTAATATTGTATGAAAACTGTGTTCCCAAAATGAAGTGGTCTGAGCAAATTCTAGAATTCTTTAACTGCACAATGCATTTCACCATTCTATTAAATTGTATTAATATTGAATATCAGTTGAACCAGTTCGTTTATATTTTAGGTTATAATCTTTGTCGGTAAAACAGAGTGATAGCGATGTATTCAAAAATACAGGTGTTTGGAATCTCTGGTTGCAGCGCCTCTAGTGTAAAAACAGCTTGAACTAATCACTTGTTCACGATCTATTGGTTTGACAATTTTCTTTTTTCTTTACTATTGCCTGTGGATGGGCTTTGATGGTGAATATACTAAAAGACGCGGAATATTTTTTTCTTCAAATAAATATTTTTTTTTTGTACTATCTTGTTTTTGGATCGTGGGACCCAATTTTCTGATTTATTCTCGTTTGTGCACTTTATTTTGTTCTGGATCTCAGGATTGGCCGGGCGGAATTCGATGGTCTATATATACAAAGATATTGTAGATACATAGATGGGCAGTGTCGGTAAAACAGACGAAATCTACTTGAAGTCAGCCGCACGTATGTCTTTTGCTTTATCATAAAATGTTGTCATTGGTGAATCAGATTTTTTTTTAAAGCGAGGTCATATTAACCTAAAAAAGACATACGTTTGGCTTATTTTCTTCTTCTTTTTTTAAAATATGTGGTTTCATTTTTAGTCGGTAATATTACTGACAGTATCCATCTAATGTATTTCAATATCTTTCTCTATATACCAAAAGACGCAGAATTTTTTTTAAGAAAAATATACATACTGTCGTTTTTTAATACTTCGTTTTTTTGTCTAGGGATTTAATTTTTTTTTTTTTTTAATTTCTTACAAAAGTCATGTACCAATCCAATGGCAGCTTGTTTTAAGAGCTTTTTAAGAATAATAAATAATTTAAATCAATAACTAATTATGGAAAAATTAATTCTAATTTTTTTTTTTATTTCAAATGTTATTTACGATTTTCGTTCTCCATCATTCGTTAATTTAATATTAAAAACAGTATGCACTATTTTCTCAGATAATACATAGAAATATTTAAATAACGCCAAGTGAAAGTACATAGGAAAGTTCGTTATCGTAACCATACCAGGACACGTTCCCAGTCAACTTAAAGGTTTCTTGAACATAACTTGTAAAAACAATAAGAGATATAATATTATACTTTGCTCTACAGCTACGGCTACCCCTAACTTTTCAATGCCTACAATTTAGCCGAAGAACAAAAAAATCTATCTTTAAGCGTTTCCGAAATATTTAAGATTTAAAGCGGCCTATGGTCAGAACGTGATGTGCGAATATTATCCTTTAATACGCTATAGACACGTTCAGTAACTAACTGCAATTAACTCTGAGCAAGGATGATAGGGGTAAATTTAAAAAAGTACTAGAAGTATTTACTTCAATATAAATAAATAAGTTGATGTATTAATTGCTGGAATATAATATATTATTAGTTTTGTTTTTTGTATTTATTGAATTAGTTTATCCATTGAATGCAAGGAAGAAAGTTAATAGCTAAAGTAATACTAATAAACGAAGACTTTGAATTTGTAGAATAATAACTGCATTCGAGAAATGATCTAACTTATACGCCGTTCAAATAATCAGTATTTGTATTAGTATCGGTATTGCATTTTCTTCTAAACGCAAGGTCGAATAGAAAAGTTTGCTGTGATTGACCCTCATTTATTTTTAATGATGCAACTTTTCTCCCTACATTGTTTCCCGCCCAAAAACATTTTTAGTGCAATTTTTTTATAACTCAATTATTTACACTTTAGGGGTATTTTAGGAAAAAAAAGTGTAAGAAGAAAAGTTGCGTCTTTAAAAATTAATGGGGGTCAATCATAAAAAACTTTTCTTTTCGATCTTGCGTTTAGAAGTTATTTACCAAAAATGTAACACCAATATCCAATACCAATACCAATACCAATACCGATAATTTAAATGAGGTATTACATCAAATGATCCATAAAACCTAAATACGTTTCCCCTCCCACTGGGTTCGAAGAAAAAAAAGAAAGGAAAAGGAAGCGTTTCTTGGGCTGTTTCGGAAGGCCCCATTATAAATCGTCGATCCCGTTCATTCTACAGTGCATGTTAAAAATGATGGGTTAGTTATAGATGTGACTGTTAACACACTATTTGAACAATTGGGCAAAAAAAAAACTATCAAAAAATGTGCTTTGCACAATTAATCAATTAAAACTGTATTAACTGTAATTAGTTCGTTAGATTAGGTAGGGAGTGATACATTGGACTATATGCCAGCAATTATCAATTATCTAATTTAAAATCCCAAGCGTTCTTACTTGGAAGGGTAGCATGTGAATAGTTGCAGTCTGAGGCCCCAGACATAATAACATATAGGTATGGTATAAGTCTAGCAGGCGGCAAATACAATAATTATTTTTACAAATTTCCGCATGTTTTAATTAAATAAATAAAAAAAATAAAAAATTATAAACTGAGTTTACATCTCCAAAATCGACCGTTGAAACTCAGTTTAACTTTAAGTCAGTTTAAATGTAAGTTTTCAACTAAGTTTAACTTTATATCATTTTTTTCAGTTAAGTTTAAACTTGATATTATACTCAGTTTACTCTAACACAAAATTTTGAATAATTATATATATTACTTATATAAGAGAAAATATTTTTATTTACATAAATATGTTATTACATATTAAAAAAGTGTGATTCTCATCAGTAATCCAAAATAAATAATTTATTTATGTTAACAGTAATAAAAAAAAAAAAGAAAAAAAAAACTATACCGCACTTGGCACCTAAACTCTCCCGTTTCATTTCTATTTAAAACAATATATATGTGCATTAACTATCTATATTCAATTCATACTAAAAATTGTGAACCATACAGATAGAAATTTGCCATTGCCTACTCGACTATTATAATATATGTATCTATATAACTCTATCTATACACATGGTGTATGGATATTGCCATTGCGTTTCCATTCTAACATACACTCTGATGGTAAATGGTTGAGTAATATATGAATTGAAAACCGAAAATACATATAGCCGCAGCAGAGAGTAAAAATTTATATTGAAGAGCATAGCATTTGTATACACACGTATTTATGAGTAAAATGGAGATGGGAAATAAAAATCGAGGTGGTCTTCGCCTAGAATTTGACTTGTACATAGAATAGACGTCAGTAACGTTTTGGTAGTTGTCGAGTACTTATCGACTAAGTCGAAAGGTTGATTCCTTAACCCGGTATTTTATTCAGCTTAGTTTAGTAGTCGTAGTTTATAATATTATTGCATCAAAAAAAATATAATAATCTCTCTACACTATTGTCGTATTAAAGAATTTATTAACAAAAAAAAGAAAAGAAGAAGATTAATCATTATTAATCAGTTCATATGTGTGTCGTCTTTTAAATATTAACTCTTGTGCTCTTTTTTTAAAAAGAGTGTAAAAGAAAATATATAGTCATTTATCAATTACAGTTACGGAAAAAAAAATAAATAAACAAAAAAATAATTCTGATTTGATTTGTTCTTGATAGCGGTCTTTTTATATATATATATATATTTTATATATAGAAAAAAAGAACTAAATAATTCCGAAAAGAAATTAAATACAAATTAATCCAGTGCTAATAAGTTGTATGGTATGATTGTTTAATGCAATTGATAATAAAAAATAAATAATAAATAATTGCCAAAATCTTTGTTTCATTCATTGCATCATAGATCATACAGTGTTTAAAATTGTTCTCTATAAGTAAATACAAAGTGCAATAAAAAGGTGTCATTGCGTAAATAAATATTAAATTAAAAATTTACAATTAAAAAAAAAAAATTAATAATTAAATTGTGATTAAAAGTGAATTTGTTAGTGCTACACTTATATTATTAATAATAAATAAATAATAATTAATAAAAACGACATAATGGAGCATCAAACTCAACAGGATTTAGTAGCCACCGGATCACCGTCTGAAGTACCAAATGATCCAGGGTATGTGCAAGAAGTGTCAGTATTACCGCATTGTATTATATAATTTTATTTTCGTATATAAACAACCCGGAAGCCCATTATGCACACCACCAAAATACCACCACCACCCCCCACATACAATTCTTTCTCTCATACACCACTATAATAATCTCTAGTCTTATTTTTCGCTCTATTCGTAAGTTTAACTTTGTGTTGTGTTTTTGACTGGTTCTCATAATTTTTTGGTCTTTCGATTCTTTATAAAGCATCTAATGTATAAATGTATTTTCCCAACACGATTTCTGGTCGTATTCTCAAGCTTGAGTTTTATTTATTTATTTTTTTTTTTTTATTTATTTTTATTTTTATTTTTATATATATTTTTCTTCATTTTTTTTTCTTGCTTCTTTTATTTTACCAACATGTGTTGTCTGATGATGCGATATTCTATTCTATTGTATTTTATTTTTTTTTTGTTTTTTTTTTTTTTATTATAGAGAGGTTATATGTTATGTTCTGGGTACTACACAGAGACGATGATAAATAAAAATTTATGAAAGATTTTCTCCTCGCACGCACGTGTCCCGTTTTGAACAGGTTATACACTCTTTAGTTGATTTGTACTTCCTGAATTTCAACACGAATTCATTATTTTATCGCTTAAGCTTTTGTATCAAAATTATCGCCTCAGGATTAAAATAATAATAATTTTATCAGATAATACCATTTTTTTTTTTTATAAATTCCTCTTTAATATTACATAGATTATAAGATAACTCATGACCAAAGTGTTGTAATACGTGCAACAATGTAGGTAAATATTGCGGTACAGGTACACCCAACAAAATTTACGTTTTATTTTCATTTCATTTAGTTATTTTATTATTATTATTATTATTATTATTATTTTTTTTTTTTTGTAATTACATTTTGTTGCATGACTAAGTAAAATGATGTGTTGAAAAAAGAAGGTATTATTTCTACGCCATAATAGCAAAATCATATGATATCGAGTATTTTTTTGGTATACTTATAAAAGAAGACTTATTAAACTTTTAACTGATTTTATTGTAGATAAAAAACGTTTACTCTGCCTGCATAAATATCCAACAAATCAATATTACTGAGTGGACACTTTTTTTATTTTATTTTATATATTTTTTTTAATTTTATTCTTTTCTTTTTTAATGCACTGCATTAATGAATTGATTAAACTATACAGAGTACACATTGTTCTTTGTAGAACAATAATATATTTATCTATTCTCTATACTTATAAAAAAGAAAATTAAAAAAAAAAAAACACAAAAAGTAGTACAACATATTACAATTAGATGTTACTTATTTTGTATTTATATATATATATCGAAATAGTTAGAAATACTAGTAGGCAAGGCATATGGTTGAAAGGTTATGTCGCAGCAAATAACTATATATATATGTATATATACTTGAGCGTTATAACGTGTACCTACAATTTCTACATTGAATGAACTAAAAACATATAGTATGTTGTATGTAGTTAGTTAGTTAGAATTAAATGAAACTTATAGGATGTGGGATGGGAGTAGAATTAGATCACGAAGCTTATTTTATTAAAAGTTAATATATAATAAATATATCTACATAATCACACAATTTATATGTATTATGTATTATTTTGTACATATATATGTATAATTCTATAAAAAAAATAAATGTTTTTTTTTTATCAATGATTGTTAAATTATTGGTAAATAAGTTCTTATGAAAAATCATTTAAAGTAATTTAGTTTATAATTTTTTTTTTCTAATTGATGATTACATGAGCATTACGATTTTTCTTTTATTTATATTGAACCAGGATAATGGAAAAGATACGTCAATTGAAAAGTATAAAATACAGTAGAACCTCGATATAACGAACTCGATTTATTTTCCCGCATACTCTTTAAATTGAATTATTCACTGTACTGGATTGTTATTTTTGTTAAGGAAATAATAGAAACGCATATTATTATTTTTTTTTATTGGTAGTTTACGTCTGTAAAGCTAACACAATAAAAATATGTATCAAACATAAAAGAAATTTACACATTAAAAAAGAAAAAAATGCATTTATTAAAAAAAAAAAATTAATGACTTTTGAACAGTATTTATAAGAATATTGAATAGCATGGCTTAATTTAGTATGTAATATGCATTTGAATTTTCCTCACAAAATTGAAAGCAAACAAAAATGTTCTATATAACAGTTCGGTCATATAGAGTCGACAATATAAAAAAATTGGTTTTCGTTATAGTGGATTTGTTGTAATATCGAGTGGACGCGTTATATCAAGTTTCTATGTAAAACAAACAAAAGATAAAATTATCAATTAATAAATACAAATTAACTGCATTGAATTAATTTTACACGATAAAAATCTGATGTCTAAGACTGACATCCAATTAGTTTTATGGGTAGGTTTATGTCACTGCGATAATTTGTTGTTAGCGAAATAATTCCACCGCTAGACGATTCAAAAAACAATCTAAATCTGCCTTAATCAGATCGTACCGGCAAAATAATTCCAGCTGGGGACCTGAACGCGAATAGCGTAGAACTATGTTACTATTTATATGCGATTTTAATACATTTGATGATGTTGTGTGACACATTACTGCATAAACACAAAGTGAATTAATTTGCTGCAAGAATTCAGACACATTTTATATACATCCTGGGACATTTGTTTTGTGCAAACCTAATTAGTTAAAAATTAATTTTAAAAATCCATATAAATAGTGAAGAGTCAGAACTGAAAAAATTAAAATGTATGTGAAATTATTTAAAATCTGTTTTGCTATAAAATTTCAATAAATTCTAAGACAAATGGTTCTTCTTGTCCGAAGTGCTAAATAGTATGTCGCAATTTATCATATGACATTTATAATTTATATTATTGTTGTGTACGGAAAGTATGCAAATTATGCGGGTTAAAATTACGTCTGTGATAACAGTCAAGGTGTAGGGGCTGAGGTTTGGAACGCTGCGGAATTAAATTGGGGTTAGGTTTAGACTTGCAGGCTTGTGGAGGCTTTTAGTTAGTAGTTACTACCCCTTTTTTTTATCCTACGGTGGGGCAAACAAAAATTCAGCCTGTCTCGTGACAGCATTTTAGCACAATAAAAAATCGTATTCAAAGCAACCGACTTTATCTGCGAACGATTTTAAAATAAATATTTCAGTAGCAATAAATATCTCAATTCGAATAATTTCTAATTGTTTATAACTGTTATCTAGATGTCATCTATCTGTATAACATTCACACAAATGGAAAATAATGAATAAGTGTAAACTAATACTCATAATAATATTTACAAAATAAAAAAACAGATCAAAAAGATATTCAGAAATTCAGCCTGCCAATTAGCCTGCCCAGCAGGCTATTGTCAAGTGCCAAGCTGAACTTTTTTTTACCCCACCGTAGGGCAAAAAAAGGGGTAGTAACTAATAGCCTCTACCAGCCTGCCACTCACGACCCTAACCTAAATTTAATTCCAACGTTCCAAACCTCAGCCTCTACACCTTGGCGGGCTGTTGTCACAGACGTGCAAAAAATTTGTTACTTCAGAAATTAATGAAGGTCGCGGATATGAAAAAATCGCTAGTGCAATTTCACTGCTATATATCATTTGTTATTTAAGTTTTGCACAAAATGATCAAAATCTATATTACTTCTGAAGTTTCGATAACAATTCGCCATTGATTTTAATTTTTCTTATATGTTGCTTCGTAAATAAATTCAAATGAAATATAATTTAAAAATGTGTCCCATAAATGGTATGGTATGAAAAGTTCTTAAGTGTTGAAGATTTCTTCTTTTTTTTTTTATTGAAATCTATATGAGTATACAATCCATAATAACAACATTAAAAGTTGTTTATATCTAAATCCACGTGATAACATTATATTTATATAAATTAGATACAAAAAATAGGGTGCGTAATTCACATACTCTGAATCACATTTTAATCAACAATCAGTTATCAGTTAGTTTATTTATCTAGTGTTAGAGGTTTTTGATAATTTTTTTCTTCTTTTTTTTTTTGTATTTTTTATAGAAAAATTATTTTGGTTTTTCAACTAGTAAGTAAATTCAAATTAAATTTATGCAGTCAATTTGTCCATCAAAATCATGAAAAAATAAATAGATGTAGGATGTAGGTATATATTTTGAAAAGTTTTTTATGTTACCGGCAATTAGCAATATGTCAAGCACAATATATTATTTAAATGATGCACTTAGAATATTCTACATATATATGATATATATGATAGTTAAACAAAATGTTAAACGTTTTTTAATACTTATTTTTAAGTATCATTGCAATTATCGGTTTTGATCTATGTTCTCTGAGTCACTACAAAAATATTATTACCAAAAAAATAATTTATTTATTAATGCCATTGTAAACTTTTTTTTTAAAAAAAAAAAAAAAAACACACGCACGTATACTTAGAGTCATTACAATTTCACACATTATTCATTAGACACACATTTTCAGCAAAGCCAATATTGATATTTTAACGCATTTAAAACAAAAAACAAAAAAACAAAAAAAAAAAACAAGCAAACATTTCAAATAATTAGGCAGAATTTAGAAATTTCAAATGCTAATATCACTTAACTTTATCCTAACCAATGTATAAGGTGGTAGAATTATATCTATATATGTGAACGCTTATATTTATATATATATATTAATTATAATTGACGCAATAAAGAGAGACACTGTAAGTATATTAAACAATTATTTCTTTATCTTCCCTAATTATTACGTCGTTGGCTTTACACGCGATATTACATATATATATATATATATATATATATATAAAATGTTCATTATGCGTAGCGTATAATATTTGATTATGTAGTTTAATTTTCAAGTTTCGAGTTAATTTCGTGTATGTAAAATAGATTTTTATAAATAATAATTATATAATATGTATGAATAGGAAGATAAGAATTTGAACGTATGTAAAAGTACATTTTGAATCGTGTAATTTAACATTTTTTTTTTTTTGTACCAGCAGAGATGATGGAATTAAAAATAATATAAATAATTGCAATAGTAAATCAAAATCCAAACTGATATATCATTAGTTCTATATATTCTCATGCAAATGCCTGGCATCGAAATGATGCATTTTATGTTCACACACACACATACAATCGCAGACACTGCAGCATATACAGCTTGCATGTTTATAACACACATTCTTCTTCTTTTTTTTACACATATTTCTTTAAAGTTTTCTTTAAACAAAAAAAAAAAAAACTGTCTACGATTTATTGTCTTGTTTTATTTATCTTTCAATTAGTTTTACTATTCTATAGAAGTTCGTTAATTCTATAATACTTTATATGTTATAGATTTAAATGTTTAAGACTCTCAATTGACTGTTTAACTATCATTCGTCAAAAATATGTTAATATAGTGAAATTAATATTTGTATCTCTACCTAAAATATAATATTTACTATTTACTTTGTCTGTGCCAGCGCACATATTCTTTCTCAGCATATTCTTCTTTTTTGTTTTCCTCTTTCGGTTTTAGTGTTTTTTTTAATTCATTAATTTTTGTTTGCATATTGAAATGAACTTTCTCTGGTACTTACTACCGAATACCGGCTAGAGTTTCATAAAAATTAGTCAACAAACACGACAAAAACTCTCATAAGGACACATTTTTTGTTTGTTTGGTTTTTTTTTTTTTTTTAGATATAACGTTAAATATGTATTTGCTTTTCTTTTTATTATATTTTTCTCTACTTTAAAATTTTAAAGTAAAAAAAATAAATAAAACAAATTTATTACTCTGCACGTGTAACATATGTAATGCAAATGTTAGTTTTAAGGATCAGCGAATGAATTTCGTTTTTGCTTTTAAATAATTTTTCTGTTACATTGGCATTCTTTTTTAAATTTAGATATTTGAAACTAAAGGTCCGTTCCTAATTTGTATAGACTGTGTTATTATTGATTACGCTACTAGATATTTTGAAATGTTATAGCTTTTGGTATCTCTTAACCGCACTTAAATTGAGTTAAGTGTAGTAAATTGTCTTAACTCAGTTTAATTTTATCAAAAGAACATACCTAAAGGTTATTATTTCAGAAATATTTCATCATCAAATTTTGTAAATTTTTCTATTTCCATTTTTTTTTTGCACAATTTTTTAAAAATAACCTTTCCAAATCGGTTTAAATATTGTGGAAACGTAAGTAAGTATTTTCCACATTCTCTTTTTATATGAGGCTGCCCCACAGGAAATTTGTGCTCGTGCAGTTGACCTATAGAGTTGCCTGATTCGTTGCTCAAAGCCGCTAAATGTGCCTCCAATTGATTGAAAACATTTACCACAGAAATTTATTACAGACATTAAAATGTGCATGGCTTAGTAAAACTCCATGAAATTTCAACATAACAACACAATATTTTAATTTCTGCAATGAATTTCCGCAGTTATATGTGAAGGTTACTTAAAAGCTACTTATTATGTGTATAAAAATTAAGTGGCAAAAGTATAACATGATATGAATATTGTAAATTAAACTTTCTTACAACAAATCTGTGTGTTTATTTAGAATGTGTGAATAAATATTATTGAAATAATGTACTGTTGTGTGTCAAGTAGGTATTCACTATCACTTATTCCTTAAGTGTTTTATTAAACTCCTTTGTTTATTGATTTCAAATTGTATTCTGTTTTAATTTTTAATTTTTACGAATTCTCAGTAAGAGATCTTGGCTTTAGTCAAATACGTTCTATTAGATTTACAATTACAAAGAGTTTGTCATATTGCATATTTTTTCTAATTAAGTTTCCACTTTGCTCTAGCGTAATTCAAATAATATTTAAAGAAAGCAATAAAGTAGGTATTTTGTTTGATTTATCGAATCTATTTATTTATCAGGTTATCCTATTTAATTAAATGATTGAATTCAAAAAGAAATTTCATTGTACACTTCTATATTTATAATCTATCTATATTTCACATATGCATCATTTCCTTTGTGTGATGTGAAACTGTTTGATAAGTAATAAAGTAGGACTCAGATCTCAGAATGTTATATGACACTCTGGGTTCTAATTTATGTTGAACTTTTTATTCACTAGAACGATATATATTAACATTTGGTACTATTATATATATATATATATCGGTTGTTCGTCGTATCCATCCTATGCTTAACATGAAAATAATATAATTCTACGTGTGCATCACAGAGAACAGTCTATCTTGACTTGACTAATAGTGAGTGGAAAGGTAAATTGTATATATATTATATATAAAATGCCACATCCAGTATTCTCAGCGACCGTCTTGCCACATTTTCTCTGAACAAAAGTTTTTTAATTGCAAAGGTTGTTTCGTTTGAATTGTCTTTTAAAAGTGGTTTAGCAATTTTATTTTTGTTCATCTTTGTGTGCACCTTACGTTAAAAGAACACTTATATGTGTATAGAATGAAACTTCTTAACTCCTTATTGTACTCACAAAACAAAATTCGAATAATTATATTTTATGAAACCGAAATGGAATTAATCGATAAATTCATTGAAAATGTGAATATCGTATTTGTATTTTATGAGAGTCCTTACAAAAGCGGATTTATCTTGATAATATGTTTTTAAGCTTCTTAAGATTATTACATTTAATATACGTTTTATTGGAAACGGATTAACCCCTATGCATAATTGAATATAGTAAAAACTATATTCAGCCTCCTTATTCACTAGTCCAATCAATTGATTTATTTTTTCATTGTAAAAAAAAACGAAGCAAAAAAAGTTCTTTTATGTTTTATTATTATTGTTTCACTTCAGTGTTTTAAACGTTCAAAAAACAAATAAAATAAAAAAAAACAAAAACAAAAACAAAGGTAAATAATATAAGAGATCGATTACATAATGATTGCGTTCACGTTTGAGTAGTTAAAAAAATAATAATTGTTTCAGTTTGTTACTGTGTTTGTTGGTTTTACTGGTAAAATGGATATTGGATATATCACAAAAGGCTAAATGGATGGATTTATAATTTTCCTATATATATATATATATATTCATGTCCAAGTACATTTATTAATAAGAAATCGAAGGCAGTAAAATGATCTGCCGCGCTTATATTTGCATATTGTAACAAGAAGCAATTTATCTCTAGAGAAACTTTTAGCTTTATTACTTACAACTTAAAAAAAAAAATAGAAGAAAAAACTTAAACCAACAAACAAATAAAATGAAATAGAAATATAGATAAAAAATATACAAAAAAAAAATAAAACGAAAAAACTATTGCAGAACACAATTTTCGTATAAAACTATGTTTAATTTAAATAAACATTATTGTCAAAAAATGTTAAATGTCGACCCAATTTTTTTTTTTTTTTTTTATTTTTAACAATTTTTTTTTGACTTTTAGAAGGGCATATCAAATAAAAAATATTTATTATTTAACTTATACAATGAACACAGAAAAATCAAAACAAACAAGTTTACTTTTCTCTATAGAGACACAAATATTCAGAAAAATTCTGTTCAAATATTTATTTTATCAGTTCCATAAATTTGTTTAAGAATTAAAATAACAACTTATAGGCATCAAGAGATTTTTATAAAAATTGATGTGTAGAGAAAAACTTTTTACATTATTTTATTTGTATTTAACCCACATAAGGTTTTTTTTTCTGTAATTTTATAGAAAGCCACTAATTGGTTTCCTATACATCATTGTGTATTAGTTAATAATAAATAGTAATAATGCAGTAAATAATTATGTTTTATTAAAAACTAACCAAAACTATTATAGAATTAATACATTAACCACCAGAATATATTAAACGATAATCTGTTTACGTAAAATTTGTTTTTTTTTTTTTTTAATCGAAAACAAAACAATTGCCTTCATCTATTTTTATTTTTAATGGTGGATTTTCTTACCATAATATTTATTTTCTTATTTCTATTGAACAAATTGTTAATGAGAAACCTTTTTGTGTCATATAATAATAAAATAATAAAAAAATATGTAGATACTCAAATTACAATATATTATTTGATATACCAACATCGACGTCTAAGATGTCTGTCTGCTGCACAGAAATATTTATTTATATATTTATTACTTCACATTCTGATATAAATTGAAATTGAAAATCATTCAATTATGCTAGGTTTACGAGACACTTTGGATCAGTTTCGAATCAACATCATAATCAAATTTATAAACTTGGATGAAACTTCATTTATTTAGATTAACTTAATGGCAATATCTATTCGTTTAACTGTTTCTCTAATATTTAACGAGCATTATTTAGGCAAATTTCAATGATTATTATTATTTATTTATTTTTTTTTGTGCTTAGATTGGCCAGATTTTAACATTATTAAATATGAATTTATTTAATGTCATAGTAATTTTAAATATTTTACAATATAGAAATCAAATTTATTGAATGAATCTATTTATTTATATTTTACATTTATGATGATAATAATACATTAATTAAATGGTAGAAATTAAAATTTTAAGATTTACTTTTGTACTCTCCTATAAGTAGAGATTCTATTGATGAAGCAGCAAAGAAGAGAAAGTTAAGGTGGTTTGGGCATGATCATAGAATGGGGGAGAATAGATTACCAGAAATAGTTTTAAAGGTAGAAGCTGACGAAGGTATTAGAAATAAGGGAAGTTCTAGATTTACAAACTCAGGTAAAGAGGGTTTATTTGATAGAGAATTGTTCTTAAATGATAGAATTCTTGAGTTAACTAGAAATGGTCAGAAATGGAAGACGGGAGAGGGTTAAAGGGCCTTGACTTATTTCTTTCTATTGGTAAAGTAAATTGATCAAATTGAATATAATTTTGCTTATGTTATGTTAACTGTTAAGTGAACTATGTGCTATAATGCTATGTTCCGAAATGTGTCAGTAATAATAATGAAATATGTATAGATTCTTAAAAACACGTTGCATAACATTTTCGGTTTGTAAACGTACTGTTTTTATGTTAAAGAAAGCCATTTACCAAAGAACGTGAGTAATAAACAGAAAATTACTTTAAAATAAGATATTATTTAAGTTATGCTTATCCGTTATCCCATAAATAATCTTGTAAATACAATTTTAATTGACTTTGTTTCTCTGTGTAAATATTAACTAACTATTGAATTAAATTACGACAAATCTGAAACCTTTAACCCATTTACTACTGAACATTGAAATCACTTGTTATCACAAATAATATTAAATTGTTAACGGCATGATAAGAAATTGAAAAAAAAATAAAAATATTATTACAAACATTCCAAATATATAAACATTTTTATTTATATATAGGTAACCGACCGACAATATCAACTGAATGCCCCAAAGAAGTAATACAAAATTATTTTCCGTATTCTTTATCATTTTTTTTTTTTGTATTTTTTGATAAAAAAAAGTATATTTTATTCTCTCATTTCATATAAAAATACATAACATAAAAGTATCTTAACAGACATCAAACTAAACATGATAGATAAAAGTAGATTATTTAGGTGTTAAATGAGATTCAAACATTTTATTTTTGTTTGTCTTGTTTATGTGAGAGTTAATCGTATAAATATTTTGCTATATATAATATATATATTATATTGTTATGGATATAGACGAATAAAATTTGGCGCGCTTTAAGAAATGTTTTGATGTTATTGTGAAATTGTGAGAAATAACGTTAAACGAATTTCCTAGTAAGTAGGTGTTATCATGGTGTTAGAAAATTTAATTTCATCGCCGCCGGCATTAGATTTGTTATTGTTAGATTGTTAGATTGTTAGATTGTTAGATTGTTAGATTGTTAGATTATATATACATATACGAATAAATATCTGTCGTGTGTTTGTCGATTTCATAAGGTCTAGAATTTTTCTTTAAATATTGGATAAATTTTAATTTATATTATTCTTTAGCTTTACATGGTTTTGTTTGGTTTTATTAAAAAAAAAAAATGCAGACGTCAGTTACTTGTTATTAATTAATTTCTTAAAAAAAAAATTGTGCTGTTTTTCTTTTGTTTTTTTGTTTTTTTGTTTTTGTGTTTTTTTTGTTTTTGTGTTTTAGTGTTTTTTTTTATTTTTTTGTTTTCTTGTTTTTTTGTTGGCTGTAAAAATAAAATTAAACTCTTTCAGATTTTTTATGAAAGTGACATTGTTATTAAGTTCAATGTTAAAATAAATTGAATTCACATTACATTATATTCTATATTTAAATGATATGGGTAGAACAAAATTATTATTTATGAATTCAATAAAACGATAGCTAAAATATAACAAATATTTAAAATGCTTTTGTCGTAATTTTGTTTACCCAAAACCATGCAAAAAATAATGTTTTACGTGATTTTATGCGTTTTTAAGCCTTTTTAAAGGGTTTTTAGCCATAATTATATTATTTATGTTTCAACGTTTTAGAAGTCAAATCGGAATAAATAGATAGACGTATTAATAATATACCCAATAAACAAAATACTGTTTAAAAACTGTTTTCCAACTGTTTCACAACAGCTGTTTAAAACAGTTTTGCTGTTTAGAAACAGGTTTAAAACAGTTAATAAACTATTTAAAAACTGTGTTTTGAGACTACTTTTAAACAACTTTTAAACTGTTTCTAAACAGCTGTTTA
>JAABKK020005754.1:0-26341 GCA_011634745.2 Catotricha subobsoleta
TTCTTTTTACTTTCAGTTAATTCTCATCACACTGACTTCATGTGTAGACGTTTGCATGGAAAAATCAACAATAAGTCGAATAATTGACATGGAATTAATTAATCGACCAATTTTCTTTTCTATTTATATTTGCACACATTTAAATATTGAACTATTGATTAAAATATCTTTTTTCAGTGTTTTTTTTTTTTTTTTTCATATTATTTGCACATTCTATTGCATAATGCAAAGAAATAATCTGTTTTTTTTTTGTATACCATATTTATTGATTTACCATTTCTTTGAATCATATCTCATTGTGAAATTGTTTGCCATAACTTAATGTAAATTATTTAAATACGAATATAGACAAATAAAACATAGTTTCAGTTGCATTTGTATATTTTATTGTAATTTTTTCGTTTTATATATATATATTTTTTTTTTTTTGTAAATTGAAAAAAAAAATGATCAGAAAGAAAAACACCTAAAAGTAAATCACAAACGCTCGTAAAAAAATAACAATAAAAAAAATACGACTAAAATTTAGGCAGTCATGTTATTTATTCATTCATAAAAATTTTCACATTTACAAATTCATTTTATTTGCAACCATACAAAGAATTGTTCAATATTTGCTATTTAAAATACACCATAATAGTTCACATAATCTTTTAAATTTAAAATAAAAGAAAAAAAAATTCTCTTCTTCTTCTCTCACATGAAAATCTGAACATCCTCAAAAACACTTTGATTCCTCGCGATTTTAATATCTCAATATTCTTAATTAAATTCTCTTCAAGCTGAAAACACACAAACCCATATTTTAAAACAACTTATTTTATAATTATGGTATATTTACTCAACTAATTAATAGTCATGTTGTTTACACACTAAACAACATATTTTCATGATCAATTCAATCATTCAACATTTTAATTTTTTTGTTTCTTTTTTTGTATTTTTTCTTTGAATTTTTGGTTTTGTTATAATTTATTTTAATCTTAAAGTCTTATATAATAAGAAGTACAAAAAGACACATCATACAAAATATATTACAGAGACTTCTTTTACGTGATTAGCTTTATGAAAATTGTGCAAAACGTTTAAAATTAAGCAATTCTGAATCAAAATGAAATGGAAAAAAAAAATTGTAGTAATAAAAATATATGGCACGAAATAATTACGAAAATATAAATCAACCACAAAGGAAAATAATCAGTAAATTTTCTTATAAAATTTTGAATAATTTTTTATTTTTTTTTTTTGGAAGACGATAAAACGTTCAACAATTAATAATTGAATAAAAAAAAAATATTTTTTTTTTATTTATCACATCAAAGAAGTCTGTTGTAAATCAGAAGAAAGAAAATATGTTTTGTATCACAATAATTTTATTGCGCACATTTCTTTAATGGGTTTTCTTTTTTTTTGTTTTGTTTTGTTTAATTTGTAATTCATTTCATTTACCTATTTACCTATTAGTCATAAATTCAGTTAAAAATTGAGAAGGCTTAAGTTAGCTTAAATATTTAAGCATTATTTATTATTACTTTTCTTTTCCTTTACTTTTTCTTTTTTTTTTTTAAGTAAAACTAGATTTAATGTTCGATTCACATTAAAATCATTGTTTTTGCTACAAGAATAAAACACTTGTTTTCATTTAATTAATTTACAATTTTCATATTTGCTTTGGATTTAAACTATACGAAAGCCTTCCCAAATCACAGACTCGTTCACAATTTTTTTTTTTTATTTTTTTAATTTTTTTTTTAATCCTTAATTTTACTAATTTAACGACTAATGTTTCATTTTAAATCTAAATATTTTTAGTTTCATTTATTTAATAAAAAGTGGTTTGGACGATACAATTTCTCTTGCTGACAATTTGTTTTTTTTTTAGTTTGTTTTTCGAAAAACACAAAATGTGGAAACATTTAATTTATATTTAAAGTAAATTATAATCATTACAGTCATCTGATATATTGCCAGATTACTTGAATGTGATATGTCATGAAATAGGATAAGTTTAAGTACAATTATGCTATTTGCCATTATTCTGATGAACTGTATCGTGTAAACCACTTTAAATTTTCATTATTAAATTAATCATCGCACAATTTTCATAAAAATTTCAAAAAATTTGTGATTTTTGAAAGAAAGAAAATAAAATTACTGAAATTTGTTAATTATATATAATTTTATTTAACAATTAAACCGAGTTGAAACTATTTTTTTTTTGGAATGATATTTTTGTCCCCGATTTTCTGCTTTTTTTTTGTATTCTCTTAACTAAAAAATACAAATTTATAGTTTAAATAAATTTACTTTTTTTTTTTAAATAATTTCTAATAACTTTTGATATTGAAATATTAAGGCTAAAGGAAATCATTTGGTTTTCCTTTTTTTCTTATTTTGATTAATCAATTTTTATTTTTGTTATTAAAAAAAAAAAAAAAGATTTGGAATTATTGCTTGAAAATTAATTTTGTGAGGTAAGCAAAAAAAAAAAAAAAATGTTTTAAATTTTTATTGAGTTTCATTGTCGAAATTACGATAAGAAATAAAATTTCACTGTTTTAACAGCGAATACTGCGAATATTCTGGAAACACAGAAAAAAAAAGTATCTTTCATACAAAATAGTGTAGCCAGAAAAAAAAGAAAGAATTCATCATTAAAAAAGAATTACATAAAACGTTATCAAGATAAATTCATATAATAAGCATAACATTTTATTTGCATTAAGAAAAAAGAAAAATTGAAATTCCCAGAAATTGTGTTTAAGTTGTTAGAAATTCTGACAATCAATAATGAAATACTTATTTGTAATATATGAACTCATCTTAAGACCGATCTGGTCGAAAAATGAAAAAACAAAATCATAAACATTTTATTTGCTTTTGTTTGTTTTTTTGTTTTTTTGTATTTTTCATTTTTCTTGAAGAGTAAATAGGAAATAGGAAAAAATCAACTAAAATTAACTTATGATTATAAAAAAGAATAAAGATCAAAAACGGCAAAACTGTACTTTAATTACAACGAGAATAATATAATTATACTTATTATTATATTATTTCGTCTATTTCCTTTTTACGTTTTAATTACAATTATTTTATTTTTTTTCTCATGTTTAAATTACCTAAACATTGATTATTCGTTATAAGCGTATTTCTTTGGAATATTCCTAACAACAGCCGTTTGTGATCTCGATATTTTGTTTTGAAAGATTTTTTTTTTATTATTCCTTCAACATTCATATTTATCACATATATTCATCTTATATTCTGAGGCACTCTATAATATCTATTCATTTGTTTTTATACATAGTTTTGCACTACATTATGAGTACACATTCTTTTGGGTATAATATTGTAAAAAAAAATTCAATTAATTTTTTTTTTTTATGAAAATCGATTTTCCAGGTTATTTTAGAAATGTTTAGGAAACAATATTATCCAATTCGGTACACAATTATTGACTGCATCTGCATTTATTCATACAATCTATTCTGAAATTCACTACTGACCCAGAAGTAGTATAATTTACAAAAAAAAAAAAGAATAATAAAATTAACAGAATTGTATTTTGATCAGAAATTCTATTTAAATAAATAAATTAAAGTAATTCTGGTAAAAATTTGTTTTCTTTAATTTATTATTTCAACTAATTGTTTTAATGAAAGAAAATGATTTATGTTTTCAGGCAATCAATCACTCAAACACTCTAATTCTCATACATTACAATTTTACAATTTCTTAATCTTATCACGCTAAAAAATAAATGTTTTTAATGTAAATGGCTTTTTATTTGTTACAACAAATTATAATCGAATTTTTATTATAAAACAAAAAAAAAAAACAAAAAAACGACTTTTTAACTTGAAAATATTTGAATAAAAAGTTGATCAAAAAAGTAATTATATTCAAGAAATTAATTTTAATACTAAGCAGTTCTTATACATCATAATCAATTCAACATCATACACAAACTGCACGACGCTCTCTCACATACTCACTCAAATATACCCTACATACATACAATTTCTTGCGTGAACATGAACTGACCATATTTTTTTTTTTTTAAATATATTTTTTAAGTTTTCATTAATTTTGTTTTTAAAGAATTGTAAATTTTTAAATATGAATTGTGATAAAATATTTTTTTTTTATAATGTTGGAGTTTTGGTTGCTGTTTTAGTAAATATTTTTGCTGAATTAAAGCTATTGTACAACGACTTTTTTGCTAAGTTGGTTAAGTTGACAATAGCTGTTGTTCGAAACGGTTTGAAACAAATCTGCGGAAAACAGAAACGTAAAATCAGCAAAAAAATAATAATTAGCAAAGATAATATCTTTAATTTTATATTGAACTTTATTTTAAATCAAATTTATTAATAAATCTCTTACCAACTTGTTGCAGCAATTTGTAATGGATCTCTTAATTTTTTGATTTCTTTGCTGGCCCATCCAGACAATTGTTTTGTACGTGCGGTTCTTGATTTTCTTCCGTCCTGCAAAAGTTTACCAATATGCTCATTTTCTAGCAGTGTCAATAATGGTGTTCCAAATGCTGCACACAAATCACCAATTAAACCAGCCATAATAGCAATGATTGTGTCGGAAATTTCTGGATCCTGTGCAATAGTTATCATAAAACCAATGATCGAATTAATATGTGGTTCCATCAATTGGACATCGGAATTTGGTTGTCTATCGGTTCCTTTTAAACCCTGAATAATGCCAGTGTACGCTTCAAGAACACTTTCACGTAATTCATTCAAATATTCCACCATATCGAAGTCATTTTGATCAACTTGCAATTGGGATGCATGAGATAACATCTGTAATACTATTAATAAGTATTTTTTAAACTCGGGTCCAATTCCTAATGCCATGTCCCCAAAAACAGATAGTATTTGAGGTTTGACACTACGATGTAATGTGGGCAAACCCAAATCTTCCAACAACAAAGTCATAATTTCATCGCAATAGGGAAGAATTTTAACTTTTAATCCACGACAAATATCTCCAGTCAAACCAACCGCAGCACAACACACTTGATATTCGTGATGATTCTTCAGACCCATATATAAATAAGGTTTGAATGCGTCCATGTATTTTAAGAATTTTTCACCCAATAAATCAACCAATGTGGATACGGCCATTAAAGCATCTTCTTGGACACCACCGGATTTACCTGCACTTGTATTAAACATTGTCAACAATGCTGTCATAATTGGATCGGATATTTTTGGAGCATCTTCAGCTTCAACTTTACGTAAAACTGATTGCAATGTTGCGCATAATAGTGACTGTAAATCGTTAAATTGGAAACGATCACTATGAGTGATTTGGGATTCCATTTGTAGCACTTGGTTTAAACGATCTAAGATCACCATTGTTGTCTTTTGTACAACAGCATAACAGTCATTTGGTGCATTTTTAATCATATCCATAAGTGCTTCATATGCAGCAGCACGTAAATTTGCTTGTGCACCATCTGGACGATCTGTTGTTTCCAACAATTGTTGAATGATAAATTCAAAATATTGACTCAAACAGTTCGTTTCGGGAGACGCGTCCCCAAATGCCTCGGCTGAATCGTAAGCTGCCTCTGCCAAACCAGTAAATGCCCAACAAACATTAGCTGCTACACGTGGTTCGGCTTTTAAGCCTTGCAACAGACTTTCCAATAATGGTTTTAAATATGTTTCATGAATTGCAGCGGATGGTATTATCTAAACAATAAAAACAAGAATAAAGAAAAAAAAAATATGTAAAATAAATTTATATTTTGGTGATTTATTCAACCAAGTGATTTTTATTGCATATAAATTCAAACTCACTTCGCAAATTCGGCCAAATGTCCAAGCAGCAGTATCCCTTACAATAACGCTTGAATCATACATCAATTCAATTAATGTTGGTATTGCTTGTTCAACCAATGGTTTTAGAGTTTGTGCATCTAAGCCACTTAAAATTGAACCAAAAGACATCAATGCAGCGTCTCTAAATCGCCAGTTTGTTGATTTAATATTTTCTTTAACAAATGGTAGTACATGCGGAACAATCTCATCTTCACAACATGTTGCCAGCAACATTAAACATACACTGGCTGCCTTGGATGGATTCCAATCATCATCATCGTCAAACTCTTCTTGCTTCGTTAATTTTTCCATAAGGACTGGCGCCAAATATTGTAATGCACCGCGTGCATAATGCTTTGATACCCGAGTTGGAGGTCTTCCACTCTCTTGAGCCTCTTGATTTTCTATTGCCAAATCGATTTCTTCTTCGCTTACATTTGACCAAAATTCAATACCTTGTAATGATATTTGATCACTTTCTGATTTCATTGCTTCTAATGTGATTGGAAATAGTGCTTGTGCCATATATGGTTCCATGTATTGATAATACAATGTCAATATTTTTACAAGACATTGAAGGGCAGCAACAGATATTTGTGATTCAGTGCTCTGTGTTGATTCACAAACCACCTCCATTATATAATTTCTTTCAGTTTGCTTATCAAAATTGGCTCTTGTGAATTCCAACGAATTAAATAGAGCAGTTGTTGCGGCCAATTTAACGTGATTACTTGGCTCCAATTTGCGCATTCCATATATAATAGCTGTTAAAATCTGATTCGACTGATTTTCTAAAACGTCAGAGCTAATGTCTTGACAAATGTAACCGATGGCCTCTAATGCAGCCTCACGTTCACGTTCCGATGATCCCTCAACCACGACTTTATTTACTAATGTTGTTATTAAAGTGTTCCATTGATGAACTGGTAGTTCAGCCACAGCTACGCAAGCAACACATTGGGCTGCAGATGAAGGACGAGTATTTTCTGTACCCAAAGATTCCGCTATCTAAAATAATTTAAAAATAAAAAAACAATAAATAATATAAAATACGAAAGAAAATTAAGAAATATTTTCATTGCAAAATTTAACTAACGTTCTTCTTAATATATTCCCGAATAGTCTCAGGAATTGATAACCATCTTTGTTGGTATTGAGTACTGATGGTTGTGTCTTTGCTAGTTAAGTGATTTTTTAATTGTAAACCAGCGGCTGTTCTTGCAACTGCGCTATTACCAACATTTACTAAAACATCGGACAGGGCTTTCAGAAATTCTGCCAAATTAGTAGCAGCAGCTTGTTCCAAATATGTTTTAGCAGCTAGCAATTCAGCTTTGTCTGTAAAGCAGAGTTAATTTTTTTAATAAATTTTAAAATTTGTTTTATTTCTTTTTTCAAATATAAAAAAAATGTAGACTTCTAACATAAATTTTGCCATTTTCGGTGATCATACTATAATATCATAAATATTATTATAATATTTATTATTAGCATGAAAAATGTTTTGTGCAATGAACGTTATCAGAAAAAATACATTCATATTATTTATCTTAAACTTTGGTTAATATCGGTAACGTTTTAGCTAAATACTACTATTATTTAAATCGTATTGGTGGTTGAAGACGAAGCTATGAGACACAAACGCAATGCATAAAGCACATAATTGTGTTCAATTTTGAGAGTACTCATTAGTTGTATGATGCTTAAATATTTATTTAGGCCTTTTAAGCGAAATTAATAAACAAAATAGAAGTATAAATCTATTTTTTATAAATTAAAATCAACTAATTACTTCTGCCAATATACCGATAAACAAAATTCAATCCGTTTTTTTTATATGAATCTATCCTTGAGATATCAAATAGGTTAGGTTTTTCAAAAAAAAAATTTTTTTTTACAAAAAATCATGTTTATTTTTGTAAAAACTATTTCTAAATAGAAAATTTGCATTCATCTATAGTCAAATACTCATATTTTCATTATAATTAAACCTTTAAACCAAAAGAAAAATGTGAATTTAACATTTTAAAAAATGCGTCAGACATAAATGTCATTCTTGTTAAAAAAAAAAAAAAAATGTATGCGCTTACCTGGTGACACAGTCTTTTCGAGAACTTGTATTAATTGAGTCATTTTCAAGTATAATTGTTGATTTGTTTGTTTTTTGAACTGAATTCACTAATTTATTATTAATTTAAGTAGATGATTTTTAATTAAATTATTTAAAAAAATTCCGTTTTATAAGTGAAATTAAACACTAAACCGGCTATATAATTCCACATGGAATTGATACCGCGCAGGAAAGAAAATGAATGATTTTTTAGTTCGTTTCAAGCAAACATACGCGACCGTTGAAATTCTCTTTCAATCCGAATCGACAGTACTAACGTACGTGCGAAATATTGCGTCTTTTGTGTATGCGATACGATGAATGAGTTTATAGATTTTCATTTGACGCGTTTGTTACACACTACAATTCCATACATATTATTATTATTTATCATACATATTTATATAAGGACGACCATTCGTTTATTATGTCGCCCGTAATTAGGGTGTAGAACAACTCAAAACGAATGTAGGAATGGTATTTAAAGAGATATAAACCATGCTTTTCGTGTTGAAAAAATCCGCCAGGCACCGCTTATCCTGTGGGCAAAGCAATGTATTTTGTTGTTGTAGTTGCCCACAGGTATACATGCAGCGCCATATTTTCAGTACAAATAATAATGGTGTCAAAAAACATAAACTATGCTGTGCACGGTTTATTACATAAAAACAAATTTGAGAAAATCCCCTTAAATAGTCAAAATGTTGAAAATCGGCCATCTAGTGAAACGTCCTCCTACGTGTTCCGTGAACGGACTTAAAAAGTTATTATTAATTCTGAAAGCTTGAACCTTTTTACATGCCGTGATTGTTCTACTTTTTTTAAATTTAATTATATATGATGATATTTTGGTGGAAATATGTTTGTGTGTTTCATATCTATTGAAACGTTTTTTGACTATTTAGAGACATATTTCGAATACGATGTCTGCAGAAGAAAAATAGCTAATAGAATTCTACATGCCGTGATTGAAGTACTTTTTTCATTTTCATTTCTGTTAAAAAGTTATTAGAGAAAATATTGAAAATGTACGCATTTTGTTGAGCATAACCTACATTAAATAACGCCTGTAAGACCACTTTATAAAAATATTGTATGGGAAATTTGTTCCACGTAGCATTATATTTTAAATGAATTACATTGTATGTATATCTATTTCTATATGAAATAAAATACAGTTTTGGTACATATATAAGTGAGAATTGTGAGGCTTAGATGGTTATTCCACATTACTTTCAAGCCATCTCCATTATCGTGGTAATGTACTTTGAACGTGTCCATTACCCGGGTAGATCGAGAATAAATGATTTTTTTTCTTCATATTTTTAATTTTATTAATTTTTTTTCTAAATTGGTTCCTTCGAACTACTCGGGTATTGAAAACGCTCAAAGTACATTACTTTGGTAATTTCACCCTATGTGAGTGTTGTGTTTATAATTCAGTCTATGATAAACTAAGGCGATTATCCCACATTAGTTCGTATCGTCTAACTTATGTTCTAATTGTGATAATAGATATAAGAGTGCGTGATATGGTCGCTGTTGCATCTCATTCACACTCATATCTATTATCACGGTTAGAATATAAGTTAGACGATACGAACTAATGTGGGATAACCGCCTAATGTGGGATAATGATGAGCTTAAGAAATGTTACAAACTATAATCGATAAAAAAAAAAAATTGTAACCGACATGTAAACGGTACGTAACAACATAATACTAACGCGTTGTAGCGTACACGCATCAGCAATAGAACTCATTCATTTCAGTAATTAGAAGAAAAAAGCGCAAAACTAGCATTTATTTTATTTTCAATATTTCAACAGTCAGACAACATTGTTATACATACTTACTACATACGAATATATTAATTGTTAAATATCGGTGATATTTAAGTTTTTCTCACCAATATTAAAAGAATTTCAAAAATACTTTTTTTTTTTTTTTAATTATCTTCAATTTTATTTTGTTCAAATTATATTAAAGTTTGTGAAATCATAATTAAATGGATTTAGCTGAAATAAAAACGGTATGTATATCCTAGCCTTAAACAAAATATTTACAAACGTTATATTAAAAAAAAAAAAAAGATGAAATTATTTCTTTAAGTACAAATTTCTATTTTAATAATAGTTTCTCTGTATTTTGCTGTAACTACTCTTATATAAAATAAAATAATACAAAAATAATTATTTCAAGATTCAAGGTTATGATTTTTACAGTTCTCGTAATAATTGTACCGCCAATATTTAGATGTTAAATTAAACTAAAAGTATTTTTAATCTTTCCGTCTATATTTAGAAAAACCATGGAGCTAATCGGAATAAAACTGTAAATGAGTCTGTTGTTTCGTTAGAAGACAATGAAGAAATCCAAAATTGCTTGAAGATATTTCGTGATAATGTAATGTTTCGATGAATAAATTTCGAATGATTTTAATTAATTCTGTACTTTATCGTTTTTCTAGAAAATCGACAAAAATAACGCCTGGTCATTAAATTTAATTGACAATTTCTCGGCTTTAATAGAAAAGCATCACAAAAAATTGCGCAATTTTCAAATTGTTGGTACCTCATTGGAAGGTAAGGTTATCGTCATTCATATATCGTAAATATATTCTACATTGAAAATATTTAAATTTTAAGCTTCATCAAAGATTTATGGTCTTCGGGTCGATGCGGTTCATACGGAATGTGTACGCTTAGCTTCTGGACTTGGACGTAAAAGAGGAGGTAGAGAATATTGATTTTTTTTTTTTTTTTTTTTATGATTTATTTATTTATCTATCAATTATTGTTATAGGCGATTTAAATGATGACAGTAATTCTGGCAATGATGCAACAGCATTTGCAATCGAAAATAATAGAAGTATCAATGAGAAAGTGGAAGAAAAACCAATAAAAAGGAAAAAGAAATGTACCCGAAAAATATTGAGCACAATAACTAAAAATAAAGAAACACTTAATGCAAAGCTGGAGACGGTCCCAATGATCGATCCGTTGTTTGCAAAATGGAATTCTATTCCGGGCGATGTTAATAGCTCTAATCGTCTATTAATAAATATTTTGGAAACCAACAACTCAACTTTAAGTATGTTGTTAGATGATAAATATTGGGATTCAACTATAATCGAGCCGAACATTTACAATGAAAATAATGAATATATAGTGACCGATGTAGTGGAGTGTCCAATTGATTTAGTGATGGATGCTAGTCACCTGTTGCGACCAAAATTGTCTGGTTATAAAATTTTAAATGAGGAATTCGATGATGAAGATGACACAAAGTATGGTGAGGAGTAAGTATTTAATGATTTAAATAACTGAAAAAAGCTTAGAACTCTTGTTTATATATATTTTTTTTATTAATAATTTTTAAAAGGGATGTCATAACTTCCGTGGTGAACTCTTTATATGATCCAGAGCTAGTATTTGATATAAACGCTGAAATCGAAGAAGTTAATAATGATGATAACGATGATTACGAGATTGACTTAAATACAGTTGATATACCCAATTTGATTGATTTACCAAAAGACGATCAATTGGCTATAAAGGCATGTACCGGATTATTTAGAGGTTCAGACAAAATTACAGATTTACGTCCAATTGATGCAACATCATCAGAATATACATATCGTTCTTCTGAAAATATTGGTCAGTATTGGGCTGGCCCATCATATTGGAAATTTAAGAAAATATCGTTATTAAATAGACGGCCAACCGGTAATACTGTTCCTCCAGAAACATTAAAACGAAAAACTCCGCGAAAATTGAAAAATATTGAACCAGACTTTGATGATCGAAATATTAATGATAACTTCGATTTTAAAACTATCAATTCTAATGTATCACCGAAATTGCAAACGGCAGCTGTTTATAATAAGTGGGATGCGAAAAAATTTAAACTACCAGCTGATTTAAAAATTAAATCAAATTTTTTTGATTTTTCATCGTTTGCGCCAAGTATTTCAATTGGAGCTTTTGAGAAACCAAAATTAGGAACAAATACGGTAGATGAGGATAATGTTTCAAGCCATAATGATGTAAGAATTTTTTTTATAAAATCATAGTATTTTCCTTGTGTTCATAATTTCGAATAAATAATAATTATAGTTGAATAATGAAATGTTTGTGGACACAGACGATAAAGATGAAAGCAGTTTAGGACCAAATAGCACAATTTTAGATGTACCAATTGCAGAGTTTAACCAAAATCTTAATGATACAACAATTCATGAAATTGGAATGGAATACAAAGATGCTCCACTCACAGTATGTCTCACTTTTACCACCAAGTATTTTAATGAAAACGCGAAATGATCAATTGTAATAATTTCCTACTTTTAGATACCTAAAATTGAAATCGATTTCGCAAGACATGCCAAGATCATTGATATGAAGCAAACGAAACGCTGTTGCTTAGATGTTATTCGTTCAACAAATTTAAAATCTGCTAAAAAATATCCTGCACAAAATTCCGAGGATTTTCATGATGAAACATACAAATCAGGTGCAGTTTCATTTCGTCATGTTTATGAAAACTTACCAAAAAAACTAACATCAAAAATGTCCGATAATTTAACACCATCAATAGCATTTTATGCCATATTGCATTTATGTAATGAACACAAATTTCGTTTAATTAAGCCGAAAAATGATGCGAAGTCTTCATCTTTTTTAATTCGTGAAATTGAATAAATTTATCCCGAATAATAAATTCCTTAGCTATATAGTCTATAGTCAAACAACCAGTGCTAGAACTATGATGAATATTTGCTTATTTGCTCTCAAATAGTTTTTCCGATAGAGGGTCATTCAAAATACATTATTTTTTTTGTCAGCCAACGTGGTAACGTTGAGGATTAGGTTACGGGACATAAAAAAAAATGCATTTTGGATGACCCTCTATCGGAAAAACCATCTGACAGCAAATATTCATCAAAGTTCTAGCAAGGCCTAAAAATGGTTGTTTGACTATAGACTAATAGTTTAATACGAATGCCTTTACTGAAATATAAACAAGTCAATATTTACGAGACATCTCAAAGTTATTTTTAAGTAAGTTTAATGAGCGACAATGTATCGATATATGTCCAAAACATACTTTGCTTTCTAAATAAGATAAATTTAATAAAACGAAATAATGCATTTTATAAAAAAAAAAAAAAAAATTAAATAGAATAGAATATTAATATCTAGTCATTAAATAATATGAAATATTAAAAAATAAAATGTTTATAATTTAATAAATAAAATGTTAAATATACTTCTTTTAAATTTAATAGTTGTTGTTGCAACATTAAATTTTAATAAAATCACTGAATTTTTTTTATGAGTTTTTCTCTACCAAAATGAGTCATTGGAAATAGATACAAAAAATGTACGCTTATAAAAAAATCATTTAAAAAAATAATATATTGAATGAAATACGAATCACCTGCAAGCTGCAACAATATATTATTAATTAAGTTTTGTCTGTGTTTGGAAATGTTTTTTTTTTTCTCTTGACTAAATTCCATTGACTCGGGTCTTCATCATTTTTTAAAGCTTCTGATTCCATTCTAAATAATTTAAACGGTTCTAAATTGCTTTGGTTCTACCCAAAGAGACACTAAGTGGAATTTAGATTGAAACGAAAAGTCGCCAGGAAAGTTAAAGGGAAAGTTTATAAGCTAAATTTTGAAAAGGAGAATAATATCCAATTCCTTAATCCTATATCACGATGCTCTAACTAATTTTATCTTTATAAAACTACAAAATTTCACATCAATAACTAAAAAAATACATTCAACAAATGCTACGCTTTAAAAAAAAAAAAAAAAAAAACAATGAAATGTGGATTCCAGAAAATTGTTTCAGTGACTGATGTCATCGTGAAAAAGAGAGAGTTGCAAATATTTAATCAGTTTTGTTTTAATTTTCTTCTGTGCCATCAACATCTCTGTATAATAAATAAACATTGACATTGAAATACTTTGAACATTTAAATATTTTTTTAATCGTAGTCTAATATGGTCAAGGTCATAGATTAACACTATTTTTACTTTCTTCGTTTTCTCATTTAAATAAGCCCTTTCAGGCTTTCAAAAATTGCCGTAGCGGACGGTATTTCACGTCCTCATGGCGGGGTATTGGTTAAAGTTTTCAACTAGCAATAATCGCACCTCGGTAGAACCTCATTGGTTACGATATCGCCGCTGCGCAAAGCTAAAGAACATTTTCATTTTACGTCGAATGTGTTCTATTAATAAGTGTGTTGCTATAGCGAGTATTAAGACGAGTGCAAAATATTATTTTAAAATCTTGAAATTACTTATATTTATTATTTTTAACAAAATTTGTTGAAACGGAATGAAGTAAGTAAGTAAGTACTAATTTGTATTTCTTTAGGTGTTGTGAAAAAATCAACAACATGAAATTGTTTATGGTTTGTTTTTCGTTTGCAAAGTTTACAATCAGAGTTCGGTTTAATTCATGAATTAAATAAAAACATTAATTCAGATTCAGTGATCAAATTTATTAGATGATTTAAATTGTTTTTTTAAGAAAAAATATTTATTTTTAATAAGTAAGTATGTAATTATGTATACTAATTCATTTTTATTGCATTTTCATGATTTTTTTTTCATAATATCTACATTTATTTCAGTTATTTTAAGTTCTCTTATGTAATATTCGATTAATAAAAAAACAGTTTTAATGATTTAATAACATCAAATTGATTGCGCAATTTCGTATGGATTATGTCAAAGATAGAAAAAATTCTTTCGATGCCGCCGCTGTAAGCAGTTGCTTAAATATTCCAAAAAATTTAACATTTATAACATGAGGATGTTATACCCGTGATTTTGCTTCATTTTTGCAATGGCTGACAAAAACATTGAACTTTGAAATGGAGCAAGTCTGCCGGTAAATTTTTGTAAATAATGCCATAAAGCTTGAAGAGCAATATCTTTCAAAAAAAAAATAATTCCGCTTTGCTCTTCTTCTGGGCTCAAATCAAAATTATTGTTATGAAACTCTTCACTTTGACGATAATGTTGGCCAATGCTCGATAAGAATGCAGCATACTGCGCTGGACATTTTTGAAACATTGATCTGTATTTGGAATTCAATTTGAAATATACCCCCGTATTTCAAATTTCTTCCAAATCCATACGCAATTAGCGATTTTTGTATCTTTTCGTCGCATTCGATCAATTGAAGTGGTAATAGAACCTAGCAGCTTGTGCAGTTTTTTACACTTTTTTTAATAGGTAAGTTTTCTATTTTATGAAGATATTTTCATTGAAACCAGACACAGACCAATACACAGATGTAAATAAAGATAAAAAATACATTTAATAGCTTTTGATGCATTAAACTATGTAATAAATTTATTATATATTAATGCAAAATTGAGAATAAAATTAAATTCAGAAATGATTAATTAATAATTTATTCATTGGGAATCCAGTTTACAATTAATACTATTCCTTTTTGTGTTAGAACAAGAGTTTCACTGTAGTTCATTCATTCCCTATAAAAAAATTTAAGTGTATCTGTAAGGGGATGTTAATAAGTACATATTTTAAATGAAACACATGTTTTTCACTAAGCTAAAATGTTTTTTTTTTTTTTGTATTTCCTTTTATTATTTTTGTTTGGTTTTTTTTTTCTTCAATTACGTAATTATTAATTAACATTGATCATTTTTACATTATTATTATTTTTTTTTTGTATTTTTTTCTTTGTTGAATTTAATATAATTTAATTTACAATTGTTGGTTTTTTAATATTAAATTATTCTTAATAATTAATGTTATAAATAAACTATTACATAAAATTTAGGTAGCATTAAATTAGCACAACATTTTTAAGTGTCGAAACACATAAAATGTAAATACAATAAATAATTAATATTCTAGAATTTAATTACAATATGTTCAGAATTAAATTAATTTGCTTTGCGCGATGGCAAAAATATTAGTTTGGTGACTGAAATACTTGTGTGATTTTTTTTCTTCTGTTTCATGCATTTTGTGAATGTTTGTGAATTTGTATCAGAAAATATCAATTAAATTTATGTAAATTCTTCTTCTGTTTTTTTTTATGTAAAAACAGTTAACAGAAAAGACTCACTTTCTGCAATTTCATTTTTAAATTTATTTTTGTGCTAATTTTTTTTTTTTTTTTTGAGTATTTTCTTCAATTATTTTTATTATTTTTTTTTTTTGTTTTATTATTTTCTTGAGAACTTTTTTCTATTGGTTTTACTTTGATATTTATTGCCTATACGCTATTCATAAATCTTAAGGACAGCGAAGAAAATTGTAGGTACCTGTGAAATGCAATTCTCAAACCAAAAGGATGAAATAAAAAAAATTAAATATATTTTCATATTAGGAGAAAACCGAAATCTGAGAAAGCACTGGTAATTAAAAAGCAGGGGCGAATGGAGAAGGTGCTATTTTTCAATTTCAAAATGTTCAAAAATGAATTGATTTAGAAATTATTAATACCACAGAAATGGAAACTCGAATGTAAAGTAGATACATAGTTTTGATATTATTGTATTATTTTGTTGATTTCCATTAAATCCACGAACCAATGAATCCATTCACCCAGAAATTGCTTAATGCGCAAAATGATCTCGGACGTCCGATTATTTATTTTAAACATATATGCTCATATTATATTTATAATAATTATTATTATTGAATTATATGATTAGATAAAATAACATAAATTGCATTATAATATATTTATTTTTACAATATTATACTTTTTATAATCTATATTTTTACTAATTCTTATTACAATAGGTACGTATCGAGTAGACACTGTCTACTTTAATTAATTTGTTTCTATGTCCACTTAAAGTTCATTTCTTTTCTTTTTTGATTAAAAACATTAAGATTTAAATGTAATGTATTTTTTTTATTTTTTTATTTTTTTTTTGTAATGCTTTTGTTACGTTATTTTCATACAGGTACTAAATACATTTGCCATTTAAATACATTTTACATTTGAATTTGAATATAAAGATTCAGTTTCTATTAATTTTATCTCAGCTAAATTCTAACTCAAAATTTTTATTTTACTATTTCGAATAAACGAATTATTAATAATAATTCCGATGAAATTGTTTTAATGTTTTTACGTTTTATTAAGTTATGCAGATTTGTGAAATATCGCAATGAACATAGAGAGATTATGACGTTATGTCCTTGCAAAATCATTGGAAATTTAAAATATTTTCTAATTGATTTTGTTCCTTGTAAAAACAATTTAATAAAATATGATAAAGTAATCTTGAAAAGCAAAATAGAATAGCGTGAAAATTAGTTTGCAATTTTAACTCTCACGTCATTTTTCACACCAATTTCTACGTTCACGTCATTTTGCTCAAACTGCTTATTACTTTCATTAAATTTCACAATTGGGTGGACTGCTGAAATTTTGTTTTCTTAATAAATTTTATGAATCCAAAATATTAGACTAAATTATACTTAATTATTATTAGAATTAGAAATAATTATAAAAAAAAATACACTACGTTTATAATGCAAGAATCTGACCCAGGCCTACACAATACACATGTGACCGCACCATATTTATCATTATAAACACCATATTTTCGATTATAGTACGGCTAAATGTTTGTGGAGCAGGCCAGATTTTTGTATAAACGTAGTAATAGAGAATTGACTTAAAAGCAAAACTCATATGAATTTCAAAACACTGAAAATATTTTAATTTAAACAGAATAACACATCGTTATTCTTTAAATATAACGTCGCCCTAATATTGTTTAAAGATAAGTCAATTTTTTTGCTACACGATTTTGATCGTTATTGCATGATGCATAAGGATCAATATCGTATAGCAAAAAATTTGACTTGCCTTTAAACAATATTAGGCCGACGATAAGCCAATTTCTACAAATTAGCTTATATTCACACACCCGAGTTATATTTTATTTTTCGTAAACATTAAAGTTTTACTTATTGATTATTGAATTTAAATATGATATGAACATTAACATACATTATCGAATAAAATATTGCATTTAATTATTATTAAACATTTATAAGTGTTGAATTTATTCAATATTGCTTGTAATTACAATTAAATATGATTGGGTAAAAAAAAAAAAATAGAAATTTAAATATTTAGACTTTAAATGAATTGATGAACTGATTAAAAATAATAATAATAAGCAAAATGGAATTGTATTTTTTATTTTTTTGGAATTAAAAACATTTGAATTTTAAAACCTCATAAGTAAGTAAAATGCAATCAACTTTAAGTTTATTTAATATAAAAATTAACAATAATAATGATTTTAGATTATATGAAATTTTGAAATAATATCTAATTAATTAATTTAAATTGTAGCACAAACGATTAAGCCGCTTGGGAATGATAAATACATTAATGTACTTTTCGTATTTACAGAAAATCGAAAATGGATAATTTGATTGGATTGTCTCAAAATGGATTTAATGAAAATAAACATAAAATTTAACTAATTGTCTCGTCTATGTCTAATGTTTGTGTTTCCTTCGTCGTCATTCAGCACGTACGGCCGTAACCGGTGGAAATTGAACTTCTTCAAACATACTTTTCGGTGGATATTCAATTGCTTCAGAAAGGTCTCGGCATTTATCAGATTCTGCTGGAAATAAAAAATAACAAATAATTTTCAAATTAAACCATTTTCTTTGTTTTTAGTATTATATTTTTTTTTTTATTCTCACCAGACATTTTATCTTTTTCACGTCCCTTTAGAACACTTGCATATGAACCAATTGTCGTTGGAAGTGTTTTCTCCGGAAAGGTTGGATTATTATCACAGTTATTTTCGTCTAGGTTTACCTCTGCAACTTAATTTATGTTCAATATGTTTTTTTTAAATAACTTTAGTTGTAATTACCTGTTATACCATCAAGTGGACTGCGCAGGTCATGTGCTCGGATCAGTTTGCATTCACCTCCTCGTGCATCGTCAAAATTGTATACATATAGAAAACCATCTTCGCAGGCAGCTAACAATTTTGTTTCTTTCTCTAATTTAGTGACAGCACACTGATGTCGTAGGCCAGCCTGATTCAATTGCACACTAGCAAAAGCACGATCTTGACTGAATACATCACTAACAGGACTTGGTAAATACGATGATACAGCTTTCGTAAAGAAACCCATAGACCATCTGCTAGCCTCTTGTTTCATATCAATCGAATCTCCACTTGATGTTGTCTCAGTACTACTGCTGTTGCTGCTGTTGGTATTATTCTCATTATCATTGTTATTTACGCAATTTTGTCGTTCAGCTTCTTCAACAGCTTTCATATCAATTTTAAATATATGAACGGTTTCCGTATTTGAACTAACACAAATGTAATTTGAACAACTGCTAAAGTTCAATGACGCTATCCGAACACATCGCTTCACACCTCGTCGGAATTCATGTACCTTTTGACCATTTTTTACACAAAACACTCGAATGACGGTACCTAAAAAATAAACAATAAAAAAATGAATTTTCTAATATTGAATTTAAACAAATGTTTTTAGTTTACCTTTCTCCGATGCAGTTGCCAGTAATGTACCATTTGGTGAAAAATTAAATGCTGACAATGGTGAATCGTGTGCCTTGATTTTAATTTTTATTTGCATATCAGCAGCATCATACACTTGAAGTTCACCCCATTCATTTGATACGGGAAACGCCAAATGAGAATTTAATGATAAACTACAGAGACCACTGTCATTTGGTGCAATATGCCGGATTGAATTCATCAACCGCATATCTCGAATATTATGCACATATATACTGTCTCGCAAACATACAACTAAACGTAAACGATTTAATCTCACCGACAAAATGTTGCTGGGATAACTGAAGTTGCATATTTCCGTACCCTTTTTGAAATGCCAAACCTGAAAATCGAATAAGTTAAAGTACAACTTATTCACATTTAAGTATTCACTTACAAAAGTAAAATATAATATTTACCTTGAGTTTATTGGGTTCAGCCGTGGTGACAACTGCCACCAAACTACTACTAAATAGTCTCTCCGCAATTTTCGTACTTTCATTATTATTACAAAATATTTCTTCCACACGTTCCACGGACGATAACGTAAATAATCGAAATCCAAATATTCCAACAACTGCTAGTGATCTAAAAATAACAATAGCTTTTTTTTTATTACCATAATAAAATAATTAAATGTAATTTTCAAAAATCAAAATCACAATCAAAATTGCACAGCATCCTTTAAATTGATAAAACATGTAAAGCTATAAAAAAATACACTCGTAATTTTCTCATAATACAAAATAACTCTATATATAAGCTATAAAATATGGTTCAATGACCCTTCATGTAGTAAATAAAACGACAAAATTTCAATAATACACACAATTTAGCCATACACTCGCTTTTAAAGTAATCGCATGGAAGTGTTTGCTAGTTTCTATAACGTATAAGTACTTACATTCCTAATTTTAAATTCTATTTATTACTATTGTTATTTAAAATTATACACCTAATATTATCCGCATAAGCATTATTTTCTATTTGTTTAGCATGTAAAAATAGCCCTTTCAGGCTTTCAAAAATTGCCGTAGCGGACGGTATTTCACGTCCTCATGGCGGGGTATTGGTTAAAGTTTTCAACTAGCAATAATCGCACCTCGGTAGAACCTCATTGGTTACGATATCGCCGCTGCGCAAAGCTAAAGAACTACCCTTTTCTCATTGAATACCATGTTTTAAATAGTATATTGCGATAGCGAATTATAAAAATGATGGTAAAAAAAAAAATTATTTTCATAAAATTCATACAATTTATCATTTAAAATGAGTTTTTTTTTTCTCGTCTATAAGTATTTGCAGTACGGTTACATAAATTTATTATGCAAATCTTGTAAATCTAACAAAATAAAATATAATGATTGTGTTAAACGACACAGAAAATGTATACACAAAAATATATGATTGGAACTGGAATGATACAACAAGAAAATACTGGTTTATATTCAGCTGTTTCGATGATGACCATCAAATAGTGTGACATCATTTTAAAATGAAATATTATTGATAATATATTATTTAAGTAGTTACAGAAATTCTGTTCAAATAATTTATTCAGACCATATGATTGAAATTATATATTATGTTATATACATATCATACATATATGCGAATGATATCGTTGCTAGCTTCGTATGTAGGTAGATAATACTTTTAATATTATAGAGCTCATTCTATTCTACTATAGATACGAATACGAGTGTAAGTACAACAATGTTATGGTATATGACTTTGCTTGAATTATGGTGTTAAAAAGCGAAAGCAATAGTAATCGCAATTTTTTTTTTTTTTTTTTTTTGCTATAATTTATAAATTATAATATTTATATGTTGTCCTTGAAATGGTCTTAATGCGTTAATACGTTTATTGGTGTTAGTGTTTTAAAACACATGAATTCATATTAAATAAATATTATTTGTTTATGGACTTATGTGCTTAACTAACGACAGTGAAATTGGTGTAGGTCTCAGTGTTTGCAAGTGAGTATATGGTATGTATAAATATGTATCATTTACGTGCAACAGGCGTATTTAATTGTATACACAAGTACATAAGCTAATATTGTACATCATTGTGTTGAATAAGAAGTTCTAACAAAAATGTAAACCACTTTTAATATTATTGATTTTAATGAAATATTAGATTTGATAAAGCATTTTCATGTAATCAATTTAATGCTTTATAATATTTTAGTTAATTATTTTTCAGCAAACCTACGCTGGATATAAATTGTTTATGAAACACAAACTTAAATTACAAAGATATCTATAATTTTTATTTGTAGAAATAATGCTATTGAAAATGAAACCATAAAATCCAAATCACAAGATATTTTATTCTTCTTCAATTGGTTTAATATTTTCCAGAGTTTTAAATGAAAATGAGAAAAGTATAAGAAAAATTGTTGATCTAAACTTGAAAGGTTTATAAAACACTGTTCCAAATAGCAAATATATTTTGTGAAATAATAGACAGAAAAAGCAATTACCAGTAACTCGATAAATTATATGAGTATTTTGTTTATTTTAATAAATTCGCAAACTGTGAAATATTCCATTCACAAATTAAAATGATTAAAAATAATAATTTGCAAATTGAATGAAGGCGCATAAAGGAAAAATACAGTAATATAATTTGTTTCAGGTAACAAATAGCTAACAAAGTCTATTTCCTTTCACTGCATTTAGACTACAGTGTTATTAAATTAAAACGACCTACAAGAGACAATTTACCAACAACGATTTGATTATATAACTTTCTTGTACAAATTGATTTACCCGCAATTCCATTGAAATAATAATTCAACTAAAAGTTTCTTTGACGTTAATTAATGTATTTTTAAAATATAATACGAGAATTAAGTATATGTCTTCAAATTTTTAACATTTGACATTTTTTTTTTTTTGTTTAAACAACTTTTAAATTAAAATAATAAGAAAAAAAAAAACAAATAGAAACAAGCTGTTATTTAACTCTACCGTGACCATTTGACACATTATGAAATACCTACATCTAAAATTTATGTGAGGTTTGTCTACTTATTCGTTATGACCAAACACAAATGATAATTCTCAAATATGAAATACTTATGTAAAATCACGCGAGCAAAAAAAAATTGCACACACTTTAATTGTAGGTATATCCATAAACAAAAAATCACATTAAAAAAAATTTGATATTCTATATTGGTGGAGGTGATGATATCACTTTTTTATCTTTTGTGATAATTATCAAGATTCGTCATCATCCATTACAAAATATTTAATCATACTGGAAATAAATTATGAAAAGTGTGGCGACAACTATTATTAGCCAAATCGTTCTTATTTATATAAAAAAAAAAGAAGTTATTTAATTTTATTTCTTATTATTTTTTAATATTTTTGAATATATTTATATAATCTAGAAGGACGTTCTGTTGTCTGTGCTAGTGGTATTTAGAACTTCTTTTTTTTTTTTATTGAACACTAATATATTTTAGTATGCGTTAATCTTAATTAAAATTTTATTTATAGCACTAACGGCAAAACCATATGACATTATTGTTCGATTTTTTCGTAACGATAAAATGGCCAATGAGAAAAAAAAATTATTTTCATTGATTTATAAGTACAACATTTTATTTGTATAATTAATGATCGAACGTCATTTAAAATTGCATTGAAATATTAGCTAACAACATTAATAATTATTAATAATTTAATAATTACTGTTTTTCTATAGTAATTTGTTTATGTGTGCGTCAATTCTTATTTTCATGAAATAACAGCATTTGCATAAATTGATTTTTATCATTATCTCTTTAACTATATGTATATAAATATACATTATACATACTCATACATATATTTTATATATCTATGATTTTTGTGTCAAGAGTTGTTACTCAAGTATTGTATGATTATGAATTCGGCTTTCAGAAGTAACTCAAAGAGTATAAATGCTTTATAATAAAAAAAAGACATATATCGTAAATTTCAAATCAATAAAAAAAAAAAATCGATATTACTTTTAAATAAAAGTTTAATTTGATACTCAGTTAAACTGCCAACAATTCAATTCTTATTTCTTCATGATGAAAGTCAACCACTCATCCAATAACCATCAGCATCAAGATAAACTACTTATGTTTTTAAATATCATTATTCATTGTCAAAGAGTATATTGGTGCATGGTAACTACACGCGACTACATACTTTCATCTAATATCTAGAAATATACTGAAACATACGATTGTTTTTAATGTCACCTGTTTATATATTATATCCTGTTATTTGTTAAAGAAACGTTAAATGAAATACAGTATACGATTTTGTTGATTTGTACTAAGCGATAAAGAAGTTGTTTTAGCAACAACATTAAAAAAAAACTCAATCGTCATCAATTGTCTCAGGTGTAAATTTTGTTATTTAGTCATAGAATTAACCTTCATTTCTGTGATACACAAAAACAAAACAAAACAAAACCAAAAAAAAAAAAATTATTAACGAACACAATAACAATTCACCAAAAACGATAAAACCAAACCATAAAAACTAACAAACATAAACATGTATTTTCTTTGATCGCAAATCTTTGGGAATATGACGAAACTAAATCATTGCCATTTGCCATTTCAGACTATATTGTCTTTGTAGGCTATTATAGGTGTATTACGACACATTTACCAATTTCTGCGAACTTATCTATACATTAATTATTATTTTTTCTAATTGCAATTGAAAGATTGAATAGTATAATTAAATAAATAAATATAATTTTTTTTTTATTCGATGTTTCCGGAAATATTCTCAAACAGTTTGTGTACTAAAATCCAGTATTCATTTTATTTAAATTATTAGTTTTCACTGTATTTATGTAAATAAAAAGGTGGGCTTCATTAAATTTAGCTCGTGATTTTCCTACCCTCTGGATATTTATTCTGAAATTTGATAAAAAATTTATGCAAAAAAACAAGGTGCCAATAGATTGGTACACAAGTTCATTTTTGTAAAAAAAAAAAAAAGGAAAAAAAATTAAAAATTAAATAAAACCATAAAAATGACACAAAAGAGATTTGCTTTTATTGAGATGATGAAAATGAATCTTTTCGTTCAATATAACACTTCGTTCATACTTAAATCACGTCTGTAAATGTAATATATTTTCATAATCTTATATATATTTTATACATATATAGATGTATACAAGCGATAAAAAAACAAAACGGTTTTTTTTTTTTTAATGGGAATGACCTTGACTCGATGCTATAAAATGTAGTTGTGATATATTATATTACATTTTATTATAAAATGTGGGTGAATCGTGAATATTCATTGATTTTACATTAACCTTTCATTTGATGTGCATCATCTTTATTCTAATTAAAAGTGCAATCAATTAATTTTAATTTAATACATATATGTATTAAAATTAGGACGAAAAATGTTTATCTGCTTTTCCATCAATATTTCATTGCATTCGAGAAATGTGTCATATAAACAAAGAAAATTTTCGCTTTGTTAGATATTTTCTTATCTTTTCGTATAAACGTGTGTGCACAAGATTGCAAAAATTTGTGTAATAAATATGTTATTGTGCATCAAAATACGACGTATCTTAAATAACACGTACTATAATTTTGTTTTTGTTTTTTCTTCTTCTTCTTTTCTTTTTTTTTTTAATTCAATTCCATTTACATTTGTTTACAAAATTTACGTCTTGACATAAAAATTGTTATTTCTTTCACATTATATCTGTGTTTTCGGTTACACAATGTGATAAAACAAAATAAAGAAAATAATACTAAATATATTACGTAGATCATCATGAATGCTGTTAAGTAATTTATAATGACGTAATTGATTTTGTTAGATTTATTCGTAATTCATATTTGCAATAACAATTTAATATGACCTAACTATTGAAAATGTTTGGTGTGACAAAATTTATCCTGCGTATCAAAGAAAAAAAATGTGTAAACAAAATTTAACGCATTAAAAAATGAAGTTTTTTTTTTTTTCTGCATGAATTTCAAATATACCAAAAAATTATTGCGATTTTGTTATTTATTTTAATGGTTTTTGCATATTTTTGTGAAATTATTTATTTATTTATTTTTTTATTATTATTATTCACAAGACCGAACCAATCTGTTATTTAAATTCTATGATAAATTTACAAAATTTTGAATGTATAAAAACTCAACCCGCGATTACAGATGACTTTAGAGGTTTCTCAGTTTTTGGTTTGTTTGTTTCTTTTTTCTTATTTTTTTTTTTTTTAAGAAAGTTGGTGGACTTTGATATCAACGATGGCTAGACAAAATGACACAATAATTATTATTCTGTTAAAAGCTTAGCAAATACATAATATTAAAATTTGATTGGGTGCGATTCCATTAGTTAATTATTATAAAAAAAAAAATTACATGGAAACATTTTTGTATCAAAGCGCAACCAAAAAATAATCGCAAATGTTCGTTTGTACAATTTAAAATTATAATTATGATCAATTGATTTATTTAAAATTAATTCATTAAAACGCTAATCAACAAAAATCCAGAACAATATAATACGATTTATTAATGAAGATAAACAGCGAGAAATAGTTCTTAATACAATTCATCTGTTATTCATAGACTAAACAAGAAACAGTAGAAACAAGAAAATGTCAGGAAATGAACAAATTCAGACTAATTTTATATGCCTATTATTAAACCAAATTCGTATCTTTTATTTATATATTCATTAGGGTGACCCAAAATATTAAAGTGTCTTGGATTTCTTAGCCTAACATATATATGATAGGATTTGGTG
>JAABKK020005775.1:0-26323 GCA_011634745.2 Catotricha subobsoleta
CGTTTTTTATTGTGTTTAAAACAAAAAAAACATGTATTTGTTTTTTATTAAAAAAAACATGTTTTTTGCCAACTCTGCATTTTAGTAACTTCCAATTTATTTGGAAGTTATATGAAAAAAACTGACTGATCATCTATGTTCTTTGCTCAAAATCATCTTTGCGAAAACTAATAGCTAGTCAATGATGATTTTGACAAAACAGCAATAAGACCGTAACCACATAACTAGTTTCATTTAAAAAATATATTTAATTTTTTCTTTTATATATTTTTAAAGTAGTCGTAAAGGACAATACTTTTTTTTTTTTATAGATATACATGCATAAAACCGTTGGTATCTTTATATGGAAATGAAATATAGACTAGTTTAAATTATTTATACTTCTCTACGCAGTATCTAAAAAAACTAAGCGGCTAAAAACCATCTCTCCAAGAAAAAAAAAACGATTTTCTACTTTTGATGTTTTTGTTTAACACCCATGGCCCATGGGTAATATAATTACAATACATTGCTATTGTACCGTGAATAACAACCACTACTGTTACTGTTTTAAATAATATAGTAATTCAGTAATTAAGTACTTTCTCTTAAACCTTGCTATTTGAATGAGATTCTAGCCTAATATATTGCTTGTGGTTTTTTTTCATTTTCGTTCACAATAGTTTAATTTTAAACTACTAGAAACTAACGTATGATATTCTTTTGTAGTAAAACGTACTTTAAATGTGAAAACTTTGGAAATTCATCATCAGTCAATACCATTTGCACGAACATTTTTTTCAAATTCAGATTTAGGGTAGACCGGAGCAGGTTTGCACCGGGGGGTAAAATTGTATTTTGCATTTTATTTTCAATGCGAACGCTTATAATTGTCGATATTCAAATCTAAGGTAGCTTCAGTTGTCGCGCACCCGTTAAGAAAATATCAACGCTATTATTTATTTACTTTAAAAATTATATCAATTTATAGTCTTCTTTGATACCAAAAGTAATTTTTATTATATTTACTAAAAATTTTATATCATATGATTATTTTCAATTAATGTATTGTGTGTTTTGTTGCTTTTATTTCTTAAAAGTAATGTATGTACTTCCAATTTGATGTAAAATTGAGTTTGCATTTGAGAAAATACACACAAAAAAATTATTGCAAAAAAAAAAATTAAAGTATCATTACTAAAATATCAAGAATGATTGAAATATCATCCGCAAAACATTGGAAGAATATTCTGGCATTATTTGCAATTGCACTTTTCAAAAAAAAAAAAAAAAATTTAACATATTCGACTATTTTAAGCACTCACAATGTCAGAAGATCTCTTACATATCTGGCTCAACGCAATCTATTATGACTACGTCTTGCGCTGATCTTAGAACTAGCCAAAGATAAAAATACTATAGATAGGAATTTAATTTGAAAACCATCTATGAACAAAATGGTAACTGAAAGATGTACCGTTTTATAAAATTATTCTTGTGACCGAAATTATGTCTACTCAAGTAAAAAGAGAGCAAATGCGCCCCAGTCCCCCAGTCTACTTTATAATTTTCTATCTTTTCATATTCAATAAAAATAAATGACAGTAAGCTTTGCAATATTAACTATATATGTAGTTAAATTAATCTCACCTGCTTATTTTATTTTATAAATAAATGGTCTCCATAGAACATATACGATGTGAGTTTAAAGCTAATAATAAACTAATTTCTTAATGATAAGTCAATAATATTCAAAACATAATTTTATATTACTTCAATTTTTATTAATAATTTATTAACTTTAAACTAATTTTAAAATACAAACGCATATAATAATAGATATAATAATTAGATTATAAGCTTAGATTAAATTAAAATAATATTATTTGTTAATTTTTATACATATCACATAGTACTTTTTCCATTGGTGTATTGCCAATAGTTCTTTGAAAATAAATAGATTCAATTTTGTGTGAATTCACAATTCGCAGCAAAGGTAACATAAGTAATAAGCGACCGAAACGTGCTATTTGAGCAGGAAATTGTCCTCGACAATGTTGCGACAGCATTACCTGCAATTAAATAGAAATTAGTCAAATATACTTTGAACAATAACATTTACCAAATAAAATTACTTGTGCCTGATCCTGTAAATTTTCAATTTGTGCAGGATCCTTAAGACCACGCGTTTCTGAACGAAATAGAACAATTGCTTTGAGGCAAGCAAATTCAGCTGGATCGACTAGAACTGATTTAAATCGGCACAGCGTGTCATGTAATGATCGAATATCTAATGCCATTTCTGGTTTACCAACACCAGATCCTGCCAAATTATTGCAGTGTTCAGATACCGAAAATAACGCACAACTTGAAGAATCTAATGGCATACACCATTGAATAGCATTCAGAAGAAATAATTCGGCCCATGATTCTTCTAAGAGGATTACCTATTGTTTAAAAAAAAATTAAAAACGATACTCAGTTAGTTCTTCATTTGTCATATTTTCTCTTCTTTTAATGAATTTGAAATGGATTCTTCACCTGATCTCTAAACGCTAAACTGGCAAAACTAGGTAGATTTTTAGCCCATTTAACTGCCATGAAAAGTAATCGAGCACTTGTTTCGTACACGGTTTCTTGCGTTTGTGTATATAATGATGGTGGTGGTACAAAATTCGGTACTGGTAATAGTACTGGGGATGGTTCCGGTTCTGGTTCTGGTTCTGGTTCTTGCTCATGTTCTGGCTCTTCATCATTGGTAACATCAATTGAATCGTCTACAAAATTGAAATATTGAAAATTTATTTTTATTGTTATTATTGTTATTGTTTATTAACAATTTATTAAAATTTATTTATTATAAATCTTTCATAATACTAAATAATAAAATGATTTACTCGCAAAAAATAAAAACAAATCACTTTATATTCCACACACAGACATTTTCAATATCATAAAAATGATTATTATTATTATTTTTTTTTAGCGCAATAAATATTTTTTCGATTTATTGTACATTTTATTATAAATCAATAAACGGTATATTTTCCTTAATATAAAAGCCAGCACCACCCCCCATTACAGAATAAAATATATGTATTTATATGCATTATTGTATATAAAGCCATGAACCATTTATTAAAAATCCGCAGTTATGTCGCGCCAAACAATATTCCATATCTATACGACTCCAAAGCACACCAATCCAAATAAAATAATGAAAAAATAAAATATAAAAATATGTTTGATTTAAAATCCCTTTTAAAGCTTTTTGTTTGATTGAATTTTTATTTTTCATTTTACGAATAAATCCTTGCAATTTGCATTTAAAGTAGTTAAGAAAAAAAAATAAAAAAAAAAGTTGCCAAACTTTTGGGCTTTGACAACACTTTGCATAAGTTGCAATAGGAAATATGAATGATATCTAATACTGATTATTAAACACATCCGTAACGAGTTCAACCAAAAAAATAAAACAGAAAGAAAATAATAAATAAATAAATATTGCTGTTATATGCTTAAAAGCGACAAATCTTACCATCGTTGTCATTACAAGGATTTGGGCTTTCTGAACCAATTGAAGATAAACTCCCTCGGGCATTACCAGAATTTTCGTGACTTGGTACTGTTAGAGAAATACAAAAAAAAAACAAAACACATTATTATACATAATATAATAAATATTTACAAAAAAGAACAGAAAAGAAACGAAATTATTAAAAAAAACTGAGACTACTATTTTCTACCTGGTGTTAAAATACTTGAAATATGATTAGGTGAACTAGTTGGTATTGAGTTACTGGATGAATTATTTGATGATAGAATTACTTTTCGATTATCAATATGATTATTATTATTAATGTTATTATTGTTTTTATTTATAGAATTGTTATTTATCATTGATAAACCATTTGGTAACACAGAATTATGATGATGCACGATACTGTTAGTGAGACCAAGCCCAGATGTCATTTGACTATGATGTAATAATTGATTTGATGGTAATGATGTAATTGCTAAAAAATTGAAAAACAGAAATTTAAGAAAATATGTAAAGAAATTCTTAAGTATTTTCGCATTAACATTATGGCAACAACAACAACAACAAAAACACGCATTACGTTAATTTCGTTCAATGTAGATGTGCTTACGCACCACCAGCTGTTGAATAAATAATAGTTTTAAATGTGGTTTATAACACACGTTTTTTTTTTTATCAAAAAAATGTCATTTCAGCAAAAAGTTAAAAATTTTCACATTTTCGCTCAGCAATTAAGTAAACACATATTATTGTGTTATGATGAAATTGAGTATTAGCGTAATTTAAGTATAGCATCTACTTCTACGTACGGTGATGATATGCATAAAACACATTTTCGATATAAATTATTTATTATATAGAAAATATTGTCAATTTTATTTTTTATATTATTTTTCAGTTACTCATGAAATCGACATAATTTTTAATTAAATTTTAAATTTGAAAGTACATATTAACAATTAACATTAACAATTTTATGGAGTTTATAATTATAAGATAAATTTTGTTTATATATAGTTTTGGGATTCCGTTTTCGTATTTTCATGTCATTCGCGTTTTATAGGTATAAAATTTGTGTTAATGTGTTAATGAAAATAATAAATATGAATTTGTGTAATGTGCATAAGCATTTTTCTAACATCTAATTTAACGTATATTTAATTATAATTTTGCATTTATGTACAAATTGTGCATTGTGCATTGTGTACTTTATATGTATTGTATGTGTGTATAGTGTATTGTATATGTGGATGGATAAGCTATCTTTCTAAAGCTCTCTGTATTCGTTAATGGAATCGATAACTATTAATCTCAACTATTGATATTCATATAAATTGTTCTAACTCTAAACAGAATCCAGAAATTCGGCATAAAAAAAAATCCATTTCTTAAATTTTTTTTTTTGTTAAATTTATCAAATTTCATTTTTCTATTAAATGAATTTGATATTTTTTTTTTAATAAGAACTACAATTTTTGGAGCTTCTAATACTCGTTTAACTGAACAAATTCAATAACTTTCGACATCGCAAAAAAAAAAAATGAAATAAAAATTCATAACAAAAGCAACAACACCAAATTTTATTAATATGAAATTATGAAATTGTAATTACATTTATAAAGAAACTCACTTGGTGGAGTTAAGAGTCCTGGACCATATCGTGATGGTGAAAGTAACATTGGTGGTCTAAAATAAAAATATCCGTGTTAATAAACCAAAAAACAACAACAATAACAGAACCTACGCATATCCAAAATTGTGTTACTTACCCAAAAACACCAACAGCTACAGCAGCTTCACGTAATGCACGTCCATGTTCCATATCACGAAATGCTTCTGGTCGAATTGTTGCAGTGTTCCTGGGTTGTCGTTCATTTTGTACGGCTGAATAAAATATAAATAAATTGACGAATTTACAAATTATACTAACTATAGATAGATTATATATGTATATATATGCGAATGTTACTTAAGATTTCATGCAAATAAAAATGTACAAATTGTTTTCAAATTGTTTAGACGAGACGTGATAAATTTATTGATACTTAACCAAGTATTTATGAACTTAGAAAATGTAAATACATCAATTTCCACTTAATTAAGTCTTTTAAACAAATTTTATGACCAAAAGCACGTGGCATTCAACTCTCAAGGGTTTTTATATGTATAATACCGGTTAAATAATACACGCCTAATATGGCATGCATATATGGTAATTTTCTGCAATTATTTTATCGACGCGTGCACCTTTTTTTTGTTCTTTTTTTTTATTATTATATAAGTAAGTATTTTTTTTTTTTTTTTGTGAAATGGTTGTTTAATGTTTTTAGGTGTAATGGTGGTCGGGTTGTATATTGCATTATGAATTTGTAACTAATCTAAAGTGTATATAATTGAAATTGGGTAAAATACTTTTTAAGTTATTAAATGGTCAATTTGCTATAAAAAGAAATGATATGAAATATACGGTTATGCGAGTATATCTCTGGATTTTAATGCAAGTGTGAGATGAAATACTTTTTCAGGATTAGTTTTACGAGTAATTTGTTCTATCTTTTTTTTTTTTAATTAAATTGAATTCGTGCTTTTGCACAATTATTATTTAACAACTCAGATTCAAATATATTTGTTTTTTTTTTTATTATTTAGGATATTCTTATTATTCATACATTCACTATTTTTTACGTTTATAATACTGCTTATACTCTAGATACACTATAGAGATAATGAAGTTTCTAATCATGATTAACTCTTAACTATTCAATCAGAACGTAGTTACCCTCGACACATCTGAGTTAATTAATGATTAACTCTATAGACTATAAGTGTATCTAGAGTATAGTGTATATTCAATTTAAATTCGTATGTACGACAAAAACTACGAGTATATCCTTTAATTTAAAAGCATAAAGTTAAATTGATTTCTTTTTTTGCAGTTTGCTTTAACGGTCGCAATCTTGCCGCGAATATGAATTCAATGAATTTTATCGTTTTTCATCATGTTTCGCAGCCAAGTGTTATTGGACCATACGAGAAATATTATTTATTACATTTACAACCATACGCTTACTGAATGAAGTAAAATGTATAATTTTTCTTCATTCTACATATTATGCAATGCTTTTTTTTTTTTTTTTAAAGTAGAAAACTTTAATCTTCAATTTATATAAAACTAAAAATAAAAAGTCTATAAACTATTTTCGTGTGAAAATTATGTAAATCGTAAAAATTCAGATTTTGTTTTTTATATAAAATGTGAAAGATTTACTGCAGCAAGAGAAAAATGTTGAACAGATAAAAGGCCTTAAGGTTATTATTCAATTCTCACTTTGAAAAACCTACAAAAATATTATATAATTAACATTAAAATGGCACGTGCCTCTCTCTACTGAGCATTGAACGAACCGACAATAACATTATGATATTATGAACGGCATATAAATTTTGTAGTATGTGCGTAATACCACCTATTGCTTTTCATTTTAACATCCCCATAAACTGTTTTTGTTGTTTGTGGACATGAAACAAAGAGCAGAAGAGTTAACAGATACAAATAATATTCTATATATATGTATGTATGTATATTCATGTGGAAAACTGTTTGGCCCATTAATAATGTTAATATTCATCATATTGTGCATTTATATGCAAACAATCATTTATTTATAATACATATAAGAATAATTATATACCTCTATAGCATTAAAATTGATTGTAAATTGCAACAGTATATTATAGTTGCTGAAAAATTATTAAATATCCTGGAGAGAAATGGCGTTAATTTATTTGAAAATATACGATGCACGTGTTCGTGTATGCACTAATTATGTTGAACACAAATTATTATTATTATTATTTTTTTTTTTGCATAAATAATTTCTATTTGTAACCATAAAATTAATATAGAATATAACAATGCCATTATTATGAGTGTTGGTTGAATATCTTAGCCCCCTATTAAAATTTTGAAGACAGTGAGTTGTTGTTCTATGTTTATGTATATTTTCTTTGCAGATTGTATGATTAATCTGTGTACTACAACATCCTTTGTTTTTTCATTTTCTTTTTTAATCGTAAACCTTTTATTTAAAGATTTCCGTATAGAAATCACATCAATTTCATTTCACTAATTTTCTTTTAAAAATAAACGATGTCTTCACGGTTTTACACAATAATTCTACATAAATTTCAAGTAACTTTTAAAAAGATTTCTGTATTTTTTTTTCTTCATATTATAACTGGGGTGTGTTTATTCTGAATGAAAAATATTGAATTGTCTACACAGTAATTTATGTATACAATCTGAGATTAATTATAATTGAATAATTTTTTTATAAGATCGATAATATGATTAAGAATTTTTTGTTACTGTAAAATCTTCTCGATAATAGTTACATATACGAATTTATAAACTCAAATGCAGTTGAAATTTAGTACTTATATTGCATTTTATAAATTATTATCGTTCGCGAACAAGAATATGTGGCTACTTATGTCAAATAAAAGAAAAAGTAAGTTTTTTCGTTCTAAAAAAAATAATAAAAAGCTATGAAGAAAAACTTTCAGTAATGAATTGCATAAAAGTTTTCAAATATAGTCTTTATTTTTTATAGTAGGTATCATGCAAAAAGGAAAACATACGAAAAAAAATAAATTCTTTTACGATTTTCTGTTAATTATATTTTTATGTTTCATTTATGTTATTTGGATTTTTGGTGAAGAATATAAATAAATTGATTTGTAAAAATAACTTACCATCTTTATTCATTCCCATTTGCAAACATTTTTTAAGTCGACATGCTTGACATTGATTTCTATGTGCTTTGTCTACAATACATCTTCCGGTACCTGCTTGACACCTGTAAATATATAAAAATAAAAAAAAATGAAATTAAATATAAATTCAAGTTTAACATTTAATTGTTCATATAATTTCGATATTATTTCGACAACAATAAATGGAAGTAAAAGCCATTTTCTTTTACACTATTAATATTTTTTGCAAATATTTTACATTATCTTTAATGTTTAGTCTAGATATGCCCACTATACCAGTAAACAGTACTTAAACCTTGCAGCTTAAAAATAATTTGAGGCTTTGTGTTTTTATTCTTTTAAACACACACACACACACACACAAATATATATTTGGCATATAAAATATCAATCAAAATCGATTGATCTAATAAATACAAAATCTCAAATTCCTCTAATACATCAAATACATAAATCCTTCAATCACAATTATGTCGCATATATAAGTTATTAATTTTCCACAAAAGAAAAAAAAACAAACAAACAAACAAACCTATAAAAATAAATAAAAATATACTACGAGTACAATAACCAAAACATAAACTTTATCTAAGTATCTAATATCGTTGAAGAACCAAATTTCTAAATTTTTGTACATACATCAATAATCCCTTTCAATATAAAATTTGATTCAATATTTTGATATTTGTAAACATAAAATCAGTTCTCAAAATACAAGAGAGTATCCATAATATGTTGTGAACCATATTTTAACAATATATCAACAGTAGCAAACAACAATAATACCAAACGGAAAAAAAAAAACATATCGAAAAGCCTGGGGTATATATTTTTCAATCCCATGGGATAGATAAGGATTCAACTAGGATATACTTGGCCAAATGTGTCCGCATCATTCATATTTCAAAATATGGAATGGCAACAACAAAATATGAAGTAAAAGAAAAGAGAAAAAAAAAAATTATATTATGCAATAAGGTAGATAGAGTATAGTGAATAGGTATAAGAAAATATCATGTCCGGTGTCCACGTAAACGAAGACTGCATTTATTACGGTAAATATTTTCTATTATGCCATTTATTTATTTGTATCAACTTGATGGTTAGCTTTATTTAAAGATGTTGGCAAATTTATCAAAAATATATCTTTTTTTATCTCTTGTGGTTTCGATTAAAAATTGTTTTAAAATTATGTCTGAATATATGTGACTGAATATTAAATACGATTAAAACACCAGAGAGTTATTTTATGGTTCAGAATAAAATATTTAAAAGTTATATATTGGAAATTTGTCTATGGTGCACTTCAATTTCAATTTAATAGTCATCATTAATCCAATAGACCTGTTTTCTTTTTTTTGTTATGATCTCATGTCTAATAAGGTTGGGGGGGGTAAGGAGACAAAAATTCTATTAGTAAAAGTATAAAAATACAAAAAGGATGATCCGCATTAAGAGTATATTGAATATTCGACATTATCATGTTATAAATTGTATTTTGTGTTGTAACTTCTGTATCTTTCATTTTGTCAATTTAGCATTGAGCTCAATGGCTCTATAAGACCACTTAATCATACCGCATTGTACATTTTCCCATATGTCATGATATTTTACATAGTTTAGCAATGTTTTCGCCTCTCTATTCATCCAAGATGTGAATTCACATATAAATTATGCACAACTAGAAAATTAATTGTAATTTAGTTGAAAGACATGATAGTAAATTGCAATCTAATTGAAATATAAGTTGAAGGTTAAAGGATGTTCAAAATTTTTCTTCTTCTTTTTTTTTTAGGATAAATTAGTAATTTTTTTAGGGTTGTTATTTGCTGAGCAAACAATCAATATTTTTTAGGGGATGAATTATCTTCGGTTATTTAGTTGTTTTTTTTTTTAAATCATAATTTCCAAAATAATTATTTTTCTTTGGGAAGACAGAAATAAACTACAAAAATAATACACTTTAAAATGATATTAAGAGATTATGGTTAAATTCGAAAATCGAAAGCCTGAGGATAATTTATATCTAGATAAACGTTATTTTACTGAAAAGTGGTCATAATATTTCACTTTTTTTCTCTTCATAATTTATCAGCAAATATCAGTAAAAAAAACAAACATTTTGTAATATCAGAAATAAACAAAGTATTTACAACTGGACGCAATATTCTCTGCTTCTATTATTAATCTTTTTTTCTTGTTTTTTCCAAATTTTTAAATTGTGATAAATTATGGTTACTTTAAGAAAAAAAATCAATGAAGAAATTCAGACCTCGAATTGTGAATAAACGAGAAATTGGAATGAAAGTAGCGTATTAAGAAAAAAAGTAGGAATTTAGAACTGGGAACTTATACAAAAATTAGGAAAATAAGAAAAAAAATTGAAAACTAACAAAATGTAGGACAAAGTAAGGACTTTTGCGATCAAATTATTTTAACTTAATTTCCTTTATTCAATTAATTAATATAAAAGAAATCATTAAATGATAAATTATTCTTTAATAGGATGAAACATAAATCCACTGGCATTTTCATTTTTTATTATTTAGTTATAATATCATCAATTATATTTACAATTTCTTTTTATACGGATAACAATTAAAACTAATACGCGCCCATATTTAAAAAAAAATTCTTTCACCACATTTTGTTAACATTTGTTGCAACAATATAAAAAAACAATTTACCCCCTTCTAATAACAGGATCATCATAAACAGTGTTGCGGAAAATATTGATTTTTATCTCATTTAAATTTTCCACTTACTAAAAATCGGTGTACATCTGATACCACTCCACCGAAAATGACTTACGGGTTCTCGGGTTATGGTTGAAACAGCCCAAGTACCATAATGTGTATAAATTTGTTCCCTACTCCAAAAAAAAAAGAAGACAAAACAAAATTGTTTTTTTTTTCTTTTAGATAGTTACTGGCTTACGGTTCATACATTTATTATAAATGTACCTTGGATAAGTCTGGGTGTCCTATGCACGGATTACGAGACTTTTAATAATTGTTTGATAGTAAAAATGTTGAATTTTAATCGTACTTTCGAGGGTGAATATATTTTATTTGATTTAATAGAATGTCACGATAAATATGCAAATAAAAATATGATACCTCGTCTAGGCAAATTTCATCTATTAATATTATTATTATTTTCTTTCTTTCTTTCTTTTTTTTTTTTTTCAAATATAAGACCTGCTATTTAACAAATTAATGGGTGGACCATTATCGTAAAAAAAAAAGAAATATTTTAATACTTGCAGTAAATTTTAATGGTTTTATAAATAAATACATATATGTAAATAATAATTTTACAGAACAAAATTTAGATGCTTTGTAGAAGAAAATAAATAAATAAATAAAAACTAGAACATAATTTACTTACCGATAAATAAGTTTTCGTCTAACGCTTCGTTTAAAAAATCCTGAACAACCATTACATGCTAAAATGCCATAATGTTTACCAGAACTTGTGTCACCACAAACGACACATATTAAGCCTAAATGTTGTGTCTTTCGATTACCATTGGTCATAGATAGTGATATTGAATTACCGTCGGTATGATTTCCATTTTGTGATGACCATGAAATTAAACGATTCTGTGGTGAATAACAGGATACAGGTGATGAGCGATGATCTAAAATAAATATAAAGAAAATATTATTTAAATTTAATTACATTAATTGTTTTTTTTTTTTTTTTAATTGTAAATCTTAATATAATATTAATTTGTTCATAAGCCTCTGAATATTTATTTAATTTTCTATTTAAACAAAGAAGTCAATGCGCATACGTTAGCAAGTGAAATTATAAATATATTTAATAGGACGGATATCCATCTCTATGTACTGGGTAACTACTTTATGACAGAATTTATTTTCAAATGCACGCAAATATTTTATTAGGGGTTATGAAAAATACTATAGAAACATTTACCCTTCCGAGACAATTGTTTATCAATCAACCCTAATTTGGTGTTGGTGATTTTTTTTTTGGTGCACTTATTTTTCGGAAATTATGGTTATAGTGTGTATATTATGCATTAAAATTAGTTGGTATATACTAGGGGGTTAAAAGCAAAGCAAAGCAAAGCAAATAATATTTTATTATCTGATGGAATTAAAATCATATGCTTTGTATTTACGAATTGGTATTAGATGTGTTACAATATACAATTATTAAATTATTCTTATGACATGCTCTGAATGTAAAAATATTATGATAAATTTCTTCTGCAAATCCGAATTAAATTATTGTGTTTTTTTTTTATATTATTTGGAACACGCATCAATTTCCGAAGCTTGACTTAATAGAATCATTCAATAAATTCAAGTGGTTAAGTACGAAGAACAAGTAGATAATTTAATTATGATGTATGCTCTATTCGTATATAATCACAATTGTGACAAAATTTACAGTTTGATGCTTTTCAAATGTTCTAATTTTTTTTTTTTTTTAATGTAAGTAACTACAGCTTGTGTAACAAATTAAATAAATTATTGATTTTCTTATTTGCAAATCAGTTGGTTAATGAAAGAATTGGAGCATACAAAAATATTTATTATGCGTACCATTAATACGAAACACTGTTCATATTTGAATAAACTGTAGGTCACTAAAGTCAATAGTAAGTTTTTAACAATACACTATATCAGTGCAACTGTAACAAGAAAGAAAAAAAAGTTCTTCGTCTTTTGAAGCATAAAGGAAAAAAGCAATGCTAGTTTGATCACAAAACCAATACAATAAAAAATTATTAACGAATACTAGTGGCTGGAAATTTAATTACATATACGTATTTATTTTATCTAAATGATGAACAACAAATATTTTAATCACTTTTTTTTTTAGGAAAGTCTATTTAGTACTTCTTTCTCTATAATTTTATGTTATTTAATTTATTTGTATTTATTTATTCACTTATCACTTATACGAATATATAATTTACTAAATCTCAGAAAGAAATCTAAAAACAAATTTGATATTCTATATTTAGTTTACTAACATGGATTGGATATATATGCAATACTACAAAATCTGATAGTTTTGATAGTATATTAAATTAAAAATTATTATATTAAGCAAATGTTTAAAATGTAGTTGCTAGTCGCTAACTACAGTGGTGGCAAAGCAAAATTTATGCCATGCCAACATTTTCTAAACAACTTCCTTTTCTTTATATATATATATATATATATATATAGAAATGCAATTGATGTCGCTTGATATTTAGTAAATGGATATTGATAATTGATCAGCCGTTAATCATGGCATATTCTGCTCTTGAAACTATATAAGTGTTGGTTGAGATCGATGGTGGATATTCGTTCCTAAGATCCAAAATACTGGTGGAAGGTCTCAAAACAAAAAAACACTTCTTCTGATTTTCTTAGGATTGAGTGAACGGATCGAAACCAAAACCTATATATTTTCCGGCAACGGATATTGTGTATTTGCCGTGCAGAGAAAAAATATAACATAAAATGACTGTGAACGGGTTTAATAGCAAAACAAAATAATGTAATGTACCAATTAATTGGCAGCTTGTTTTCTTGTATATGATTATTATATAATATACTGATAAATATTACTATTATCTTAATTATTTAATATATTATTATTTAAAAATAAAAATGACACTCGAAAAGTTTGAATTTGTAATTTTTTTGTGATTTAAATCTATGGCACGCGCGAACCATTCTCGATTTGCCACCGCTGCGCTAACACTTAATTGCTGAAGAGAAATAATAACAAACATAATTATTTTCAACTTTAAACATATAAGTAACATAAACCGAAAACAAACATAATAATTTTTCTTTTTTATTTCAATTATACATTAATGTCGGAAAATTTCCATTTATATTTACATATATGTTCATAAAATTATTGTGACGGTTATCGAAATTTTTATCGATCTAAATCGAAATATAAACACTTTTTAAATCTAAATCACAATATCTGAAAATATTTATGAAGGATATCCGAAGAAATTTAGAAATTTAAATATTTGTATTTCAATGAAGTAAAAATTCACGACACTCATTCTGTTGGCTTACGGAAATTTTCATTATTCACGCACTTAATTATTCTGTAGATGTTCGGCAATGGTATTTATATGTCAATTTTCATCAAAAACATTTTCACATCACGTATTTATTTTTTCTTCGCTGTGTGTATCGCGAATAATCACAATTTTTATATATATATATATAATTAAACACAATAATTATTTAAGTATCATAGCATTTGTCCCTTATATTGATGGTACAACACATTTTATACATTTACAGAATTGTCTACAACACTCGCGGTACCCAGTTTCTTCACCAACAATTCATCAAGTAATATGATGAGTTGGTAACGGTACGTTTCGAAAGAGTGAATATCAAACTTATATTTCTTTATTTAAAAAAAAAACAAAAAAATAATAAAATTATATTTTTTTTAAACATCGAAAGAGTCTTGATATTAATAATATTAATGATAAATATTATATTAAATATTATATATTTTTTTTATGTTGTATAAGAAAACTGTCTCCACAATATTATTATTGTATTGATACAATTGTCAATCCTGCACCTTTACAAAAAACTAAAAATTATATGGTTGAAAAATTATGTTTGTATTAAAAATATTGAGCAAATATTGAAATTAAATTGTCTGTTTTCTATGGATATCGAAGTTAGAAAATATATTTTATTTATTCACTTATAAAATATAATAGAAAATGAATAGAACTTGCTTAGATAATATTAAATTGTAGAAGGTAAAAGATATTATTATATATTTGTATAAATGACACAGATCTTAATACTTAATAACTCTTATTTTACTTTCTTTTATTATAACAATAATAATAATATTATGAATATTATGAGTGTTTTTGGTAGTAGATTTAGGTTTTAAGTTGACATTTACCTATGCTAAGAACACATTAAAGTCATAGTTTTATATGTTGATCATTAAAAATAGAAAAAAAAAATTGAATAAAAAAAAACAATGCATAAGAAAGGTATCTTACTGCTAAACAAACAAACAATTTAAAAAATAATAAGATTGTACACATGGGAAGAAGGTTGACTACGATGGCTACAACTAAACACACAAATCAACTGTTTATTGAATACATCTCTTTTATATATATATATATATATTTAAAATGCAGACAGACACAAATAAAAGAAATACAAATAATAATATTATTTTATCGTTAACATAATAAATTAACTTGCCAAGCTATATGCAATGCACGGATAGCAATAGAATAAAAGTGTAAAGTGCAAGTACATAAAATTAAGAAATTAAATTAAAATAATAATGTATGTGAATAATAACAATATATGATTCTATAATATAAATATATTATTAGATTTTTATTTATAATTGACTGTGCTATTAATTTCGATGGTGTTATAATAGCTGCGAGTACTGTGGTCACTCTGGTCATGAATGTGTTTTTAATTATAGAAATAAATTAATAAGTATAAGTAAAAACGCATTTGTGACCACATTAAAGAATGAAAACTAATAAACTAGTAAATTTTTGTCTAAGTAGATCACCTGATTTTGGTGATAGACTTAGATGAGCTTTTCAGCATTCCATCAAAGACAAGTATATGATCCAACATTTTTCCTATACATCATCTTAATTAACGGTTAAATTTAAACAAAGAAATGATTGTCATAATTGAAGTATCAACAGGTAGAGCTTCATCAATTATGAGAATCATTTATTTGTTTTTAATTTTACCATTAAATAAAGATGATGTATAGGAAAAAGTTTTATGGTTAAATGGTAAATAAAATTTATTGTATCAGATATTTGTCTTTGATGGAATGCTGCAAAACGCATCTAAGTCGATCACGAAAATCAGGTGGTCTACTCAGACAGAATATATACTGGGCGTCAATTCTCGAGTTCAGCCAAATTTACGGCTAAAATATGGACAAAATTAATTTTTGTCAATTCTCGAATATGCCATATTTATGGAATGAAAATCATTTTATAAATATGGAGTGGTATTTGGCATTCTATAATCGAATATGGCAGCTATAAATGCTATAATTATAAAAACTATTTGTTTTTGTGGAAAAAAATGAGGAAATATGCTTAAAGTAATATATTTTATTCAATAATTATGTTTGTGGGGTGTGAAGATTTAATTTTATTTGTTTTAATTAATAATGTTTGTTTAAAATTTGGATTTTATATAACAAATCTATTTAAAATAGTAGCAATTTTGAGAGACGTAGGTATCAATCAGAATATATCTATTATATTCAAATTTCAAAGATAACACATTTGTATAATAACCATAAGATGCCTACTTTATAAAATGACATTTCATTCCAAAATTTTAGAATTACATATACACAATACACATATTTAGTCTTTAAATAGCTTAGTTTATTGAATATATAATTAAAACTGTTAATTTTATAAATCTGCGATCATATTAATTGATAACTGATAATTGATAGATTATACTCGTATATCAAATCCGAAATTATTGACTTTATGAAACCGTATTATAGTAAATAAATAAAATCTGAAAATGATAGGAATTTTAATATTACTGACTCTGTTAACTATTAATCATTAAACTGAACCAATATTGGCGCTTCTTAAATGGCTTAAGTTGAAAATAGGTTAACCCACATTTAGAAAAAAAAATCAGGAGAGACAAAAAAACTTCATACGCTTTGTTATGTTAATGCATGAAAACTAGATTTAAAATTGTTCAAAAAAATTGTGTTAAATGACAATATATTGGACATTTCTGTTTCTAGGTCAACGACATTCAGCATTTTTTCCCATCATTAACTAATTTTCGAAAAAAAATTTGAACTATTTTCAAATTAGGCCGCGTCGATATTTTTAAAATATAGAATGCTGTAAATTTTGCTAAAATTCTTTTATTCCGTTTAAAATAATATATGAATGTTACCGTCGGATAAAATGATACTATTAATTTCATTAAAAGTTCAAAATCACAATTAAAGAAAAAATATTTTCAATAACTATTTATTTGGAGACATTCTTGTTAAATAAATATTATTGTCTTCATGAATATTTTATCCATCATGCTTCTTAAAGCAAACAAATTGTTTATTAATTATTGTTTAATATTTGGTTTAATATTTGATATTGGTCTCCAGTTATACCTATATGATGTAAATGTAGATCGTACTGATGTAACAGTTTACTTCTTTTTTTTCTAATAAAATGATCATGGGCCATGATACCGATCATATACTGGTACGATGTTTAAAGTACCATTAAGTTGATCGTAGTCCAGACAGAAGAATGGCTACAAGAAACACATGTTTTTGCTTTTTGGAAACATGTCAAAATAGACAGATATGAAATTCTTAACATATCTTTGTTGAATGAACAATTTTAAAATACAATTAAATTTATAATCTGAAAAGCACAGAACGTGTTAGCAATAAAAATAAATGGAAAAACATTTAGGTTTTTTTTTTTTTTTTTAAAATAACAAATAATAACTGATCTTACAATTGACAAAAAAAAATAAAAATTCTAGTTGAATTTAATTTTTCCAAACATATAAAATATTTTGCAGTTGTTGAAACACAGAAATTACACCATTTTAGATTATTTAGAGATTATTCATCATGAAACAAATTTCGTAGCATCAAAAAGCCGAAAGTAAATATTTTTTTAACATTTTGTTCGATAGCTGAAAAGGTATTTGCTATATGATACAGATTTTAATGTTTACTTTCAATAAATGTTGTAGTTGTGTGCGTAAAAATATCAAAAACGAATTTAGTTAATTGAATTTTACGTCTCTCATTTTTTTTTAATCATATTGTATTTAAATTCTATCTATTTAATCCTAAATAATAATTTAAAAAAATTAAAAAAAATCTAAATTTTTTCAATCAAAGTTTGAAAAGAAACTGCATTGAAATTATTAATTATTTGATTTAGATAAAAATTGTCATTACCACTAAATTTCAGACTAAGCAAAGCAGACTCAAAGTCAAATTAGTTCTCTTGCTTTTGCAATCATTATAATTAGTAGTTTCGCTCAAACTTTTATTTTGTTTTTTTTTTTTTTTTTTCTGAGAACAAATTTAATTTGTCTTGAATGGAAAATAAATTTTTTCACCGACAAATTTGTAATTAAAAGTATTAAGGTAAATTTAATTACTACTACATGACACATCTAACGCTTATTTATGTTTCTTGTATACAAAACAACGGCTGTGTTCAGTACACAATGTGAATGCATTATAAATAATTAAACAGTTTGACTTTTCATATATTTCCGAAATAATGTTTTAAGAAAATTGCGTGCATCAAGATTAGATTAAAGTTAAAAAAACCAATCAATAAATAATTAGTTTTTTATGTTATATTTTAATAATAAAAAAAAAAAATCACTAAACCTTGTAATTTGGCGATAGAAAAAATATCCAATAAAAAATAAAGAATTAAAATAAATAGCAATTAGATCGAAGAGTAAAATATATTGAAATTCACTGAATTCTGAGTACATTTAATGACACCATGGCATTTATATTTATTTATAGAAACAATTCAATTGTACACAGATTGAAATGTATCTGTATTATTCTGTATCTGTACAATACCGAATCATAATGAAAGTTAAAATATCAGACTAATTATAGTTATAAATTATTTTTCGGTTTACAATTAAATGAAATGTTAAATATTTTCTTATGTTTTATTTTGTAAATTTTATAAATAATTTAATTACATACAATCATAATAATTACCAGAATTGTCTGAAAGTTTTGTTTCCATTTTAAAATTTTCCATAAACTATTTTGGTTTATAAGCTGTTTTAAATGTCGCACTTCATTTAATATGCACAATTATTTTATTTTATTATTTTGTGTTTTACGAAATTCGTAGTGTAAACATAATGTTTGTCACAAAAAAAGAAAAATCATTTTAATATTATTCCGGAATAATACTTAAAGTTCGAGTTTCTCATAAATTAATAAATTTATTTTTTTATATTTATCAAATAAAACAAACAAAACGACAAAAAAAACATTAATTAATATAATAATTACAAAATCTGTCTCAAACACAATATTTTTTTTTATTAAAAATCACTTGTTTAAATAAAACACTCGAAGCAAGAATTATTATCTCACCGTTCGATAACTGCGAATGTATATATCTAACTAACGTATCTATTTAAACGATTTAATCAACATCAAGAAAAAAAAAAAGATCTAAAAATTTACGCGCGATTATTATATAAAACAGCACACTAAACTATATAACTTTACCGCCTTCGTCTGTATTATGATTCGTTCTACTTGATTTCAAATTTTCCGATTTTACTTTTGCTATAAGCCGCAGCCTCCATAAACACCCATCACAGAACAACATCCGACACCATCAGATAACACAATTGCAATATATATAAAGAAGCATATACATAATATATTTTACTTCTTTTTTTTTTATTTTTGTGTTGTAGCTATTTTTCGTATATATATGTGGTTGTATAAGTTGGAAATCGTAGAGTAGAAGTTTTACACTGTCGTGTTTTCGAATTGAATTAGTTAAATTGTATGTTTATTAGTAAGTAGCTTGTTTGATATTATTGAAAATTGAAATTGGTTGCATAAGTTTACAGAGATAAGACCTTGCTATAGAAGTGTGAACAATTCTCTTCTTTTTTTTATAGGTTTATAAAAGAATTGTGTTATATAGTATATAAATACTCGTATATGCAGTATTATTATTTTTAAATGTTCTTTTAAATCTGAAACACTTTTACGAAACAAGCCATTGTTGCTCAATATCATAGGTATATATATATCAGTATTCATTCGATATAGTAGTACTCATGAAGTCTTTATAGAATATCAATATATTACGAACGATTATTAAATGACCTGCATTAGCTGTATTTAAAATTCGTTAGTGTTTATTTCAGATTTTAAATTTTCAAGTAATTTTAATTGGCTTAAGCTTCCAGTCTATTTTTTCTCACTCACACCAGTGCAATTAAATTAAAAAATTCTCCCAATTTTATATCTCTTATATATTACATATACTGTAATATTTAATAAAAAAAAATATTTCGAAAGGAATTATGTTACGTTGAACTTTGTAATATGGGTAGGGTAGGTATGTTAGAAAATTTAAACCTTAAATTTATCTTTTGATAATTTTAAAAATGTGTTGTATTCGTGTATCTATTAGTCAACTGCGAGATCGCAGTCAACAAAATTTCTCATAAATAATCACATCACTAATTTTATTTCAAAAATTAATTTAAATTTATTGGATAACCTATGAAATAATGTGAACTGTAAATATTCAAATGAAATGTTTGCATAATATAGAAAAATGATAAAAACAATTATTTACAGTGTAAAAGATGAAATTTACTTAACGTTACAAAATGTATTATTGGAACAACTGAACTCTGATACCCTCGACTCTCCTCATGATTCGATGTTAACCTAACCACGCCTGGATAGGTGGAGCTACATTATGATGTTCGTTACGTTTTTTCATGTAGTATAACAACAACAAAAAAAAAAAGAAAAAAATGTCAAATGGAGTTTGACATTTTATACTTACATCACATAGAATAACTTATTTGAAAATGATCCTATAGAATATTGTATTTATGCTGCTGTATACTTAGTGAATAAGTATTAAGTATATATATAAAAAAAAAATAACTGTTTGTTTATGATATATGCCGGGGTGTGAGGAGAATTTCCATTTTTTTTTTTTTTTTTGTAATTTAAAATGTGAATATTTACCTAACAAAATAAAATACATAATAATTTATTGTACATTCATAAGTAACTATATTACATATTTATATTACAGCGCACGGTTGTACAGGTACTGTGTTACGTTTATTATATATGCAACAAAACAGTTCAATATATTTAAAATAAAATGGTGGATTTGTATATAACCGAATATAGTAATTTATGTAATTACCCAAATTGTACAAATATTTTTGTTTTTATCAAACATTAATGATTTTACCGAAAATACGTTTAAATATTATTCATAATTTTGTATAGAAATGCGTAAGTATTATTAACTTTCCGACTTTAGATATATGACCAACCTACCACCTTAGTATCGATGTCAATATATTTCTCATTAATTAATGTTTAAGCTTACTGGTGCTGTAATTTAGAAATTCAATGACTCCAATAAAGATTATATAATACACAGTCGTTCGTATCTCATATACCATACGATACTTTTGATTATATAAAGTTATCTGAATACCTTTTATGTATATAGATATCTATATTGGGTATCGCTGTATTTGTATGTACTATGTGATTCTATCGAATTTCTCTGGTATTTATTTAAAACATATAGGCTTAAATATACAGGTGACCAACATTATTGAAAATATAATTGATCAGAGTGAGATACCTATAGATTCACAATATTCATTTTATTATTATGATGGCAAAGTATAGGAAGAATTATTTGTTTCTATTATGTTTTTGCCAACATTTCTATCTCAGTCTCTGCTACACAACAATACACGATCTGATTATATTTTGTCTCTAACACATTCAACCATGCATATATGTAATTCTACTGCAATAGATTTATTCATAGAATTTAATACTTCATGAATATGTATCAAACTCTTCAACGGATTGAAAATTCGTTAAGACTGTAATTCACTAAAGCAAGTATCATACAATAAAAAGAAATTCTCATTTTCTGTAACCATTTTACACACTAAATATCTGAATGTGAAAGGGAAAACATGATAAAATTGAATGCAAAAGCAACTATAACACGATAAATAAATTTTCTATCAAAATCTAAGCGCGTATTCTTGCTCTAATGCTTTTTTATTGAGATCGATATTTACTTTTATGGGGTTGCTGTTGAATTAATGTGAATTGAAATGAGTCGTTGGTTTATTTGTGATGTGCTTTCATTTATAATACATTCATTTGTCTATTGAAAAGTATATAAATTCACGTTCTTGAACATCAAGCTAATACTATAATAATATAGAAATATATATTTATAATTTTATATATACAATTATACATGTTTTAGCCAAGTCATGAGTGTCATAAAGTAATCCGATTGGTGCATCATCTGTTACACAGAGTTTATGGGGATTGGTTGGTTGAAGTTTTCATGAAAATTATTTTTTCAAGTTATTTATAGTGGTTTATTTATGGTGTTTGTACTCGTGTTACTGCTGTGCAAATATATACTCTGGGTTTAAGCGAAAAATTATATTTCAATATGGTTATATTTAAAAATAAAAATTCAATTTAGTTGATTTAAGTAGATGGAAATTGGAACGAAATAAATGAATTTTTGCACTTGCTAATGTTTGATAAGAAGATTTATTAATTTTTATTGGTTTTGTAATAGATCGTGTTTAGTAAACTTAATTCGCCAAAGGAGCACTAGTCTAAAAGTGAAGAAATACAACAAATGCGTTTTTGTGATTGATGGTTATATTTAACATGTTTCCGAAACAGACTAGCGACAATAACGAAAATAGTTTTAACTAAATGCACAATCTAATCTAATGGCATGAAATTCATATCATGAGCTATAATACGGATGATATTTAATACCATAAAAAGGTATGCGAAGGTATATTTTCGTTTTCATACCATAAGTAATACGTAATCAGTGGCATGAAAACTTACTTATGTTATGAACAATTAAATGAAATATGCCTTCGCATACCTTTTAATGGTATTAAAGATTATGATAATTTTATACCATTACAGAGTATAACAACAACAAAATCACTAAGGTAATGATTTTTTTTTTTTTTAAGATATGTATATGTATCAATTCGAAGAAAATATATAAGTTTCATGTTTTATCAGGACTTAGCTGGTCGAGAGAATATAATTTCTTATATTCAGGCATAATAATAATAAAGCAAATTTGATTTTTTTTTTATTTCACTTACTATGAACATGAAAAACATAGAAGAAAATATAGAAAGATGAAAAACATAGAAGAAAATATAGAAATATGAAAATAACTATACATTAATTATAAGTCGAAAATAATAATAATTAAAAAAAGACACTATGAATAGTTTACAATAGGCACAAGACTCCCTCGATTAAGCAGAAAGTAAGAAAAATTAAAAATAATGTAAGGTATCATGTACAGTAACACTGAGTCTGGCTCCATAAGTCATCTACATCGCAACATCAGCGACGCCTATTCATCATTATAAGTACACAGCATCTATATCTATTAACGACATTAGATAAAAGTGTAATTTTTATATCAAATCTTATACTTATTAATTGGCTGTCTAGTAAATTTTCTTTCACTCTACTGTGAATAATGTAGAAAGCCAACCATTTCATACTGGGCTCCATTAATCAAGCTCTATGTGACAGTTTAATTAAGTAACAGAAATTACTAATTCGCATAATATTTTCTACGTTTAATTTTTTTTTTTATTTAAATTTAATGTGTGTAGTTATAAGTTTATAATCGTTTTTTTTAAAACTTTCTTAAAAATTAAATGTAAACAAGATTAATATAAAGGTATATCGATCATAATAAATAAAGAGCTAATAATCATTAGCAGAATTTTATTTTATTAGTCATCTTTATCTCATTAAAACACCAAACATTATTGTAATAAAGAGTTTATTAAAATCAATTAATTATTTTTTGTCTTTTTAAATATGCAATATGCAATATGCATTTCAAATACACAAATTTATTCATTCTACATTCAATTGATTTTTATTTAACAATTATATATTATATACAAAATACAAAATAAATTATATTTTTTAAACAATAACAAAAATAAAATAATTTTTATCTGCCGGAGTTTCGTCGTCATTTGTTCTAACAATGATATTAATACCTGTATAAGATATTGATATGCAAATAGCGCCAGTCGGTCGATTAAATTTCTTCAACAGAGAAAGGTTTTATAATCAATTCAATAGAAGTTTTTTTTTTTTCAATTTTTTCATTTTTAACAATATATAGAAAACAGTTTATTTTCTATTCCTTTATATTATTAATTATTGTATTTAATTTAATTTAATTTAAATAAATGATGTCTCAGGATTGGCTGGACGGATTTTAAAGATTGATTCACCCGTTCGACACAGAATCGAAATATCCTCAAAATAGACATGTTTTGGTTTTCGATTCGAAAATTCAAAAAAACTGTTTTTCAATTTGTTCTAAAAATCAGTTTTTTTGATTTTAGAACTTGACATCCGAAAACAGCTCAAGACCAAAACCTATAGATTTTGATGTCGTCTACTATAAAGCCCGGTTTCCTGTTTGAGTGAAATGAAATTTTCGGATAGCAAAATTTTAAGTGAAATAATAATATGGAGAATATAGAAAACTTCGCTCGCGAAATGCGTTTCCTGTTCAGGTGAATTGAAACTTTAAAAAAAATATATATATAAATGTCAAATATTTCACACGTAGCTAGTGAAAAGAAATGTCCCACCTATTGTTGCCGTGAAATTGGTAGTGAAAGAAATATGGAGACTGGAAATATTTTGCTCGCGAAATAAGTTTCGTATTCACGCGAAATGAAATTTGTGAACTCATTTTTTCACTATACCTTATTTCACTATACCTTATTTCACTCGGTCATTTTTGTATGTAAAATTTAATTTCACGCGAACAGGAAGTCGGCCTTAACGGAGAGTCAATCTACAAAAGCCGTCCACTCAATCCTGAGAAAAAGGATAATAAACTTGAGTACTTTGTTAATAGTACATAATTTTTTTAAAGATGAGCTTAAGACTTCGAACACGTCTGATATAAAAAGCTTTACCATCTAAAATTTCATAGAAAATACAAGAATTTTACACAGAATTTAAAGATTTTCTTTTTTTCAGAAATTTAGTAATTGTCAAGACCTTTTTTTGGAAAAAAAAACTGATTTAAATTTAAGTGCTTACAGTTTTCTTATTGAGAAAAACGGTGTTTACGTTTACGTGGATTATTATTATTAACAGAAATCGCAAGAACATCAATTTTGAATAGTTCATTTTAATTTTATCTAACATTTTCATCATGTCGAATTTAATGTTATTTCGGTTTTTGTTTTTTTCAATTAATATTATTTTCATATTTTTTTTTGTTTTCTTTCAATAATAAATGAAAAAGAAAGGATGAAAATGAAACAAAAAAAAAACTGAAGATTTTACATTAACCTATGTGCCGTGCCATTGGTTTAATTTCAAAAATATCAATACTAAACCAAAAAGAAAAAGCCGCAATATTGTAAAATTGTTGTAAACATAATTAAGAATTTTCAAAGCTTGCGTATTTGTCCATAGCGAAAAATATGGGAAATTGATGTTAAAATTCAGAATATTAACTAAAATTTAATTTAAATAGTGTTTGTTGATTTGATGACAACCAAAAATAGAACTTTTAATTTTATAAATTAAGATATTTTTAATTAAGCTATTAAGAATACGCGCTTGTTTTCTCTTTTCTGTTCAAGTTCCGGCGGCCGGAGTCAAAAAAAAAATGAAGAAAAACTGCTTTACTATAAAATTAAATTTTCATATTCATATTTCATTGTGAATCTGTGCCAAAGTACGAAAACTTCATAAAGCTATAAATTTTGAATATAGTTTTCATTTAATTTCTTTAAAACGCTTGAAAATGTTTCAAAAATTTTAATACGCAATGCAGTAATAAAAATAAAATGAAATGAATTTATTTATTTTCAATTGAAAGGAAATGAAGCGGTTTAATAGTTTTATGAATAAACTAGAAATTATTTAACAGTGACCTTTCTGTGGTTAGGATATTATTTTCATTATCATTAGGCATCTTCGACAAACCATTCAGAGTTACTTTAGAGTAATTAGTATCAGTGTTGGGAAAGATGATTTGCTTTTCATCTAGATAAGATAATAGATAACGTCTCTTTTGAAAATCGTATCTAGATAAGATACAGATTTTTGGTCAAAAAATTATCTAGATGAAAGATAAGATGAAAATAT